>WEIV01021766.1:0-11664 GCA_013390005.1 Calyptomena viridis
TGGCATAAAATAAGGATGTGAGACACATTACAACGTCACTTCAAGACACTTCAATAAGGAAAAACCTTATTCAATAGACTATTTATGCTCTTTGTATTATATTTACTTATTTATTTTAAACCAATAAGTTAGGCAAAAATAACTTTAGTAAAATGGTTGTTTTTTGAACTTCATATTTCTACTTTTTTTTTGCAGGACAGCTGTATGAAAGCCAGATAAAGGATCATTCCGCTAAAGCAGGGCAAATGATAGCAACCAGTTTCAGGTCAGTTGTGATTTTGGAGATTTATACTTTTAGAAAGCATGACTGTCAGTGTCTTACAGACCTGAGAATTCTCAGTATTCTCCTTAACCCTTTTTAAACAACTATTGTATAATGATGGCTTTGTCCTTCAATATTTTTTTAATTCTTATTTACCTGAATTGTGTTTTAGGTTGTTGTATCTACAAGGTATGATGTTTCATCATGGTGCTTAAAAGACATCCTTGACAGTCTTGAGTATATCTAGCTTACCTCTTCTGCAAAGATGTCTCCTGAACTGACTGTCCACTCATTGTCTTCATTTCCATCTCTCATGATACTCTACTGTTGAAAACAGTCACAGACAGTCATGGGGGATGTTTGACTTCTCTGAGATGCTTTGCCAAGGACTAGAGAGGGGCACTTTGCAGGGGATTTATAACTATGGAAGGAAAGAAATGTGCCTGCATTTGTTTTTCAGAAAAAAAAAAACAACTACCACAACTATCCTTTCAACACTTTTGCATGATAATTTTTGTATAGGATATCTATGAGTTTGTTGCTGATGGAAATCATATAAGACAAGTGTAAATACATGAGGTCCTATAAGGACTCTGAGAATCTGGTTGCACATATCATTTGATTGCAGTAGGTGAGAAATATCTGTAGCATTTAATGCTTGAGAAAGTATGCATCCAGAGATGAATGAATATTGCTAGAAACTAAACCAGGAGGAATAAAGTTGTAAAAAAACTACTAAAAGGAAAAAAACCATAGGCACAGAACATTTTAAATTGTTGTTGAAAAGTATCAGCTTCTATTTCTAGCAATTTAATTTTTAAGAGAAACTGGGAATAACTCAGTTACTTAAATAGTATAGGAAGGGTGAAGAGGAGAACTGTGAGACACCCTTGCTAAACATGTTTTGAAATATTTATGAACTGATTTTTATTTCAGATAGCATTGGTTTTTAGAGACAAAAGTTGTCCAAAAATAAAATACAAAACATTGTGTGACTAACTGACATATACTTACAATCAGGACTAATTTTTTTGAAATGGCTGTTTGTGGAAAATTAGGAAGTGCACTCACTTAAATATTTCTGAAGAAAATAAATTTCTGTCAAGATTCTTATGCTTATTCCAGTTCAGAGGACTTTTTAAAAATACCTTGCAAGATTATTTCTCTGGGCAACTTTGGAATATACTGGTACGTAAAAGTGGGGGAGGTGACTTTCTGTTAATTGAGTCATTCAAATGACGATAAAACTCGAAAATATATTCATTAAAAAATACCCAACTGACAAGAGATTTAATGCTCAGTGGGGACAAATGGTTTAATGTATTTAAAGAATTTTAGCCTTCATCTTGTGAAGGCTTATCATTGTAAGTGGTTCTACTCATACATGTAGATCATGAGTATGAGTAAATCATACAACATTCTTTCATGTTTAATGACCTGTGCAACAGTTCTTTAAACTAATCTAGAGCTTAAGTATGCAGTAGGATCTGGTTCTGGGACTAAATTTTAATTTGAAAATCACTACATGTGCATATGATCATCAATAGAATTTCATTATATGTTGCTGGGCACTGTGGCTGAGCTCAGTAAAGTGCATATCTGAAATAACATGAATGTTAGGCTGCTGTGGTTGTCCCTGTGCCAGTGTGATCAAAAATACCTGCCTTAATATTTATTCGAGGATTGCAGTGGTATGTCGACTTCAATTGTATCTGATTATTACAAGAGAACCATCCCAAACTATAAAAATGTGATGAATTGATACAAATATATATGAACAAATATACTTAACCATTTTTGAAAATGAGACATTCAGAAATTTAAAATATTAATCTCTGTTGACTTGAGTGCAAATTTTTAGTGGCTTTAGTAATTAATATTTTATTATAGTGTTTTCTGTAGTGGAATTTAGATTTTTCATATGTGATATTCTGTTTCCTATCTTAGAAGTTCAACAGAAGTTTAAAATCAGTATTGGTATAAACTTTATATTGATTATAAACTTTATAATCTAGAGACCTTTTAGCCTAGGTATAACTTCATAGACTTCAGACTTCTATTTAGACTGTGAGATTGGTTTAATTTTATGTGCTTGCATACCATAGTATCATCAGTTATGTACCTTCTCTTTTTGATTTAGAAATTCCTGAGATCTCAAAGCTAATTTGGTGAAAATAAGAGATCTTTTTGCTCAGTTTTCATACACAGGCAGGTCTACTTGGAGCAGTAGTTAGACATGCTGAAAAGGATTCAGTGAACCTGCTGAACGATTTGAGAAATCCATCTGAGTTTAGAGTTTTTAATCCACAATGTACATGATTGGGTGACTCTCAGTTTTGTTGCACAAATTTCTGAGATTTTCCATCTTTGATTTTCAAATTAAATTTTTATTATAAGTTGTTTTGTAAAGAAAATATACTTATAAATTAGGCATGGTCTAAATTCCTAAGTTCTTTTACATTTATGCTTCTTACAATTTTGACACACAATAAGTACACTCACAAGAGGATTTGGACTATGGAGAATTATACTGCCTGTCTTGGGGTGACTTTATGATTATCCCATATTCGTCTCCTCTATGCCAGGAGGAAAAAAAACTAGCTAGAGAAATATTTTCAAAACAATTCTACTGTCTCAAGGTCAATTTTTGCTATGTTACTGTGCAGTTTTGGTTTTGGTTTTTTTTCGGTGGCCTGGGCTGAAAAGGGGGGAGGAAGNATACCATAAGAAAGAAATAAAAGGTTTTTATAAAAAGTTATTTTAGCATTCCTACATTTCTTGTCTTGCAAGTTTTGAATGCTTACCTAGCAATGATACATCAAGTATAACTGAAAATACACAACTAAATGGTTATTTAGGATTAGTTATTATAGTTGTGCACACACATATAGTAACTTTTGAGGTCTGTAATACGTTTTACAACAAAATCATGTATATTGGGCATTGCTTTTCTATGAAGAACAGAGTGGAGAAAAAATTTCACACTGCATATAATGCATTGGATATGAAAGAAAGTTGAAAATTATCTAGTTACAGATCTCTCTGACCAGGCTTGCAAAATGGCATATATTATGTTAATGGAGAGGAATTTGAAAATGAACTTGAATATTAAACACAGTAAGTTTGGGTTCTGACATGAATTCAGGCCTGATTGGTGTATAGCATACAAAGTAGATACTTTTTAACCCTTCATCTTATGGAGTGAGATATTGTCTATGTCAAAACACCGGTAATTATATGTGAAACATCAGATGACCATTTGTCTTACTATTAAAGTATAGTCTCAATCAAATCAAATCTCAAAGCTCATTCTGTGTTCCTGCATTGCATTTCTAAATCAGTTGTGTTGTGCTCAAGAGGAGCAGATTTTATTGCTAATAGTCCTAGGAGATGAGATGTTGCTGCCTTTGCAGCAGCCCTGTGCATCCTTCAGGAAGCATAAAGAAATGGTGAGCACCACTCTGGAAATTGGCCATGTTAGTTGCATACAGTTTACTGGTGACTGCTGGGTTTGTGGTGGAGGCATTTATCACAGCTATAATCATAACCAAGATGTGAAAAACTAACAAACACATTATGTACTCTCACCATCAGTATGTCAGAGATGTCATCAGCTTTGGCCAGTTTTTACACACTTTATGAATGGTGAATAGAGGTAGACACATGCTCAGTTGTTTTAATTGTCTTCATCCCAAAATGATGAGAATTGCAGGAAATCAATTGGACTCAAGTCCTCCTCAAGGGAGGATTGATTGCCCTGAGAAGTCACATTGCACTATTCTCCACATCCTTGGATGTTCTCAAAGCTAGATGGTATGGAATCCCAAGCAAGCCTGTGTATTTTTGGAGTTGGGTCTTGTTCGAACTGGGGATTAGACCAGATGACCTCCAGAGATCCCTTGCAAATGAAAGTACTGCATATTTTCATGACTGTGAGCACCACAGAGTATGTCCATTCTCGTGTTTTCAGAAACCACAGGGTACAGGGTGCAGAAGTGATGTGTTACTTTAACATGTTACTTTGATATCCTCCTGCTGAAGATAAAATCACATAGAACACACAGAACATCACATGCTTCATCATCCTTCCCCAGGACTACAAGAAATTAAGCTGGATTACGTGGGAGGCAAAGACAAGAATTAATCTTGTGGCTGTTTGAGACCACAATAACTGTGGGCTTTTACCTCCAGTCCTCTAAACATCTCTAACTCTATTTTTTTGCCTTGATTCACTGAACAGGGACTGAACTATGAGACATTGATAACTTCTAGAGTCCTCTGCATTTCCCTTACAATGCCAGTTCATGAATGAGCCTTTCCCTTACCTCAGTCTCTTCACATACGAAACAGATGTATTCTGTTTAAAATTAGATATCTTTTTCATGATGTTTTGTACCCTTGATATCCAGGAATGGCAGGCACAGGGAAAGCAGATGTGCCTGGGAGTGTCTAAGAATGCTGTTACTGACATGTATATATGTATACATGTGTGTGCCGGAGAGAATACACAAAAGCAGAGATAAACAGAAGCAAAGTTCTGCTTATTTGGGTGAGTAATAGACATGTACATTGCATGGTTTACTGCTAAATAGAGTAATGGCAGTCTCTTCATGGATATCACAGCCCCAGCAAAGAACCTTTTTAACTATAGTAATGGAAAACTGATAATGGTCAGAATTCCTAAGCAGGCTTGCTCCATGGTGGTCTCATGCTGGCTGAGGGTTACCTTCTTGCTAACACAAAGCTTTGACTTGACTCTCCAGTTTACGCTGATTCTGTTCAGGAGTGATGAGAAAGGAAGGAGAGCAGAACAGGAAAATGAATTCTTTGACAGACAGCAATAGGGTGAGTCTGAATCAGTGTTTGCTAGCTGATAGAAGATATGCTTGTGTCTTTCTGATGTTTATCAGCAAAAAATCTATTTTCGACCCCAGGAGGATCCAAAGTGTGCTTAGGTAATTTTGTAAATCATGTTCATTTGTAAAATCTCTAACACAGCTAAGAATTTTGTAAAACAGCATATCTAACATGGCTTTGAAAACATTGATTAACAGTTACTACAGCTCTTAGGTCTTTGCATTTGCTTCGGTGGGGCATTACCAAACCATTCTTACAACTGGTTGTCAAAGGCAGGAACTGAACTAATCATTGAAAAACCTGGGCTGGCCAAAAATGTTTGTTTCGGCCCAGGTCCTAACTATATATATGGAAGGAGACAGAAGACATGATAAAATGTAACAGATTCAATTTTTCCACAAACCAATGGTCAGCTTGGCTAAGGATCTTCATGGTCTGAGAAGGAGTCAAATGATGAGTACAACTGTTGCGAGAGAAAGAGCATTTCTAAAAGCTACTTCTGATGAGAAGTTGAAGCTGTTCAAAAGCACTTGTCGCTCTGAATGTGGAAGTACACCTATGTGTGGGGTTAGACAATCCTATGGGAATGGAAAATCCTGCTTTTGTGTCTCCTGAGTGCAGTGCAAGTGAACTCATCGCACTGGTGGGAGAGAAGCCATGGGAGTGAAGCCATGGGAATGAAAATAAAGAAAAGAAGACACAGAACTAAGAAGGCCGCTGCTTACACAAAAGGAACTGGATTGATACAGACTGTAGCTNTTTATTACCCCTTGTCAAATGGGTGTCTGGCAAACATTTTCTTAAACAAAGGCCTTTAGAGTAAATATAGGTTTCTCTAAACACTCTTATCCCTGACTACCTATCATAAATTCTTAACTCACAGACAATGCTACATTGGCTCATTGTAAACATATAAAAGCAACTTGTTTCGGCTCCGAGAATGAAGTCCATGCCATTAACCGCCACAAAATGGTGCCCTCCATGGAGGAGCTATAAAAGGGACCTGAACTAGGCTCAAACCAGTGGCAAGCCCCACAGAACCGAATTGCTGTTGAAAGGAAACAGAAGCTGGTATTAATCATCTCTGCAGAGTAAGGTGAGCTGTGGGGAACTATGGGAAATACTGTAACTTCTGAAGAAAAATCGATGCTTGGATTGGTGGAGGGACCCATGAAAAAAATAACGTCGATATGAGTCCTCATAATCTAAAAAGTTTATTGAAGTCGGTGTCAGTGGAAGCGCCTAGGGTGCTGCAAAGAGCCAAGTGCACGCCCGCCATCCCAAAAGAGCAACCAGAGCCATGGAGCGGGGAAGCAGTTCCCCCCGCGCCACTTTCCTGGATGCCCGCGAGCTGCTGCCGGCCAGAATGGCACGCGGCCGCCAACCGAATCTGTGAAAGCTGCCCGGCGCAGGAGGGAAGCAGAGCCGGCCGGGACGAGCAAGATCACTGCCGAGCCAAGCCAAAAAGAACGGTGAGGGTGGTGCCGAGCGCGAGATGCCAAATGGAAGCCCCCTGCCCCCGCCCGTGCTGCTCGGGACCCGTGTGGTTTCAACTTCTGTTCTCCAGTCAGCAAAGCCATGAGCGAGACATAGCCCCATGGAAGTGGAATTGCTTCTGCATAAAGCAAAACTAGACAGCAAGATAGTCACTGCCGCCACGCCTGGGACCCGCCCGCGAGCACGGCTCGTCCTTCTCTTCCCTGCTGTAAACCCGTGCTGAGGCAGGAGAGGGGAGGGGGAGGAGAACCCCGAAAGAGTTAAATGCACACTGTTATAAAACAGCTTCTGCCTCGATGCTGCTGTTAACCAGACTGTAAACAGAGTGATGAAACGCGACAATCCTTAAGTCGACCCCGATGGCAGCGGGGGGACAGAAGGAGAACCCACAGCAGCTCCATCCGAGGCTGAGCACGGCAGCACCCAACCGTATCCGCCTCCATGTAACCACAGAACTACGCCTTAGAGTTGCCTGGGGGCGGGGACAGATCACACAACAAAAACTGAACCACAGCTTCTGAAGCTCGAAGTGTTTGGGAGAGATTAACATCTGTTAGAGTGTTAGCAAAAGACAACTTTTAAAGACTCAATGATAAATACAGAATAATTTTGAAATTTTACTTTTAAGAACAAGTAAAGATTACGTTAAGAAGTTTAAATTTATAAATGTAAGTTTTATGTCTAAGCTCAAGCTAAGTTTTAAATACAAATTAAGTTATAATCTTAAATTGTTTAATATATTTCCCTTAATACAGTGCATTGTTAAGTTTTGAATTAAATTAAATTAAAATTTTAATTTAAGCTTTTATGGTAATTAAAATAAATAAGTTATATTTATAATTTTAAGACTTAAGGTTTAAGTCCTATTATTTAAGATAAGTTATAAATTTCATAAGTTTGCCTATTATTTTGTTAAGTTAGTACTAAGTTCATAATTTTAATTGTGAATTTTATTACTTATTGTTTAATTATAAATTACTTTAATTGTGTGTATTAAGCTTATAATATTTGAGTCATATATTTCACTGTAGTGATTGAAATTGTTAAATTAAGTCAAGCTAAAACAAATTTCAAGTTAAATTCATTTTAAGTTAGAAACTTCTAATAAGTTGGTCATATTATGAATTTTATTGATAAAACCTACAGTAACCTGAAAAAAAAAAAAAAGGGGACAAGATTTGGAGGGTCAGACCTAGTGCCATGCTGTGAGAACGGCACAGCAAAAACGATGGGAATTGCAGAGGAAAAGATACAATGTATCAAAGAAGCGGCAGAGGGAAAGCCTGCGGGTGCCTAAAGAATTGCACGTGCTTCTCTAATTAGAAGAAGGGACAGATGAGAGAATAAGTTGCAGCAGATTCACATAATAACCTTCGTGTGTGAGATAAAAGACTTATTCCTTAATTTTAGGATGTCCCAGAAACAAAGTTGGAAAACACAATAAGCAAGTGCCAGGAAAAGTTTGCTGGGAAAGAAAGAAACTAGCAGTAGAACAAACAGTCTTGAAGATAAGACTGAATTAGCCTCTTTTCCTGCCTGTGATTCTCTGTGACAAAGTATGTTTTCTGTAGATGAGATGATGGAAGGAAAATGCAACACCAGACCTCAGTGGCTGGTTTGTCTATTATCGTTCCTTTTCCTGGGAAATACAGGTACTGCTGTGTGGATTCCACAATCAACCCAAGACTAATGTGCAGATCACATTGGCAAATATGACAAGACTCTACTTGTCTGGCAACAGCTTCACCAGAGAATCCATTTCAGGACACACTTGGTAGGTTTTCCATTAGATGATGGTGCAATAATCACCGCAATGCTAACCAATCACAATTAGGTAAAGTCAAAAAATAATAATGCAATTACTTACACCAATATGCAATTATTAACACCAATATGGCTTTGTGGATTAATGCTTTACCCCAAGTAAACATAGAACCCCAAGAGTTGGAACTGTTAAGATCAGTATCTATGTCTGCTTATGTAGAATTTGTGTGTGAACAACGTGGAAATAGCAATCTGAATAAAGAATGGATTAAAATGCAAAATTTGAATGCAACCTTAGATGTATCCATAATCTTAGATCTCAGACGAAAGATGCATAGGCAAAAAAGATTTACCCATGAATTTAGTAGCCAGTGTGATGATAATGCAGGTTTTTGGAGCAAGGGACAGAGAATTATAGTGCCTCTTTTTGCTTGAGTTGACACTGCAAAGGCTTTAGCTACTCTGGATAAGTTAGGATGCTGGCTTGCTAAGCAAAGCAATGCTACATCAACAACCCTAAGTAGACTTTTATTAGATGTAAATTCAGTTTGAGGGAATGTGTTGTATGAACCTGTCTGATCACTCTGTCGCCATTCATAAGAGCACAAAACAATTAAGAAAAGTAGTTCAAAAACTACAAGTTGATGATAGACAGAGATGGTTAGAGAATTTGCTGAATGGATGGGGACTGACAGGATGGATTAAATCATTGTTAAAAATCGGATTAATATGTATTAGTATATTTTTGTGTATTGCTATATGCCTGCCATGTATAATGCAATATGTACAACATATAGTTGACAGATCCTTGAAAGCTGTTTTGTTTGTAAATGAAACAGGGGGAACTGTGGGATTAGAAAATCCTGTGGGAATGGAAAATCCTGCTTTTGTGTCTCCTGAGTGCAGTGCAAGTGAACTCATCGCACTGGTGGGAAAGAAGCCATGGGAATGAAGCCATGGGAACGAAAAACAAAGAAAAGAAGACACAGAACTAAGAAGGCCACAGCTTACACAAAAGGAACTGGATTGATACAGACTGTAGCTATATGTTGCTAAAGGTTGTATCCATGTATACCACACAACGCACAATGCTTTCACTGAATTATGTAGAATAAGGAATCAACTCATTGTAAAGGTATAAAAGCAACGGCTGTTGCTAAATAAAGCTGTCTTCATTTCTGTACCAAGAATGAAGTCCATGCCATTAATTGCCACACTATGAACTCCCAGACTGTCAGCTAATTTGCTACTGAAATACCTGCACAGGATTATACATGATTACAGATAGATTAGCATTGCCATGTTGTGTGCATTCCATCCTTTTACTTCTCTGTTTGGGAATGTCTTGTGGCTGGGACCATATGCTTTCTTAAAACATGGAGAATGTAGCATAACTTCTTATCTAAGAAATGGTTGATTATTTCTTAAAATATTTCATGTGAATTATGGATTTTATGAAGTGAGATGTAAAATCTTGGTTGTGTTTTATCTTAAATACCTACAGTACTTTTATTTTACAGGACAAAACCCAAAAAAAACCCAAACAGTAAAAATCAGTACAAGCTGATACATATGTGCTTTGGTTGGTCTACAACTAAGACATCAATATACATTTAACTGAAATATCACACTTCCCATTCAGACAAAACATCACTCATCCTGAGGAGCTGTCTTTGCAGTTTCAAAATGCAGGGGTCTAACAGTTAACAGAAAATATTTATTTTTTTCCCAGAACATGTTTCCACTGAAAGAGTGAAGCATTACAGCAGATGAATGTTTTAGGTCATTTATTTTGTTTTTGCTTTGGGTCATTTTACAGAAGCATTTCTGCTCTCTAGTGTTAAAATAAGAGCCACTCTACTCCTCTGATATTACCCAGCAGCACTTGGGGGCTCTTAGTGATTAATACCATCGCAGTCCAGCCACAAACCTTTCTGGCGCAGATAATGCCAGGCAGCAAGCACGCTTGACACTTTTAATGTATAATTAAGTAGAAAAAGTCAGCACTCAGTATGCAAATTTTTCAAAATGATAAATGATGCCATACAGGAGTAGGGATTGATTTGGTGTAAATGAAACTAATTAAGGAAATGTCAAACATAATTAATAAAACAGGTTTAAGCTGCAAAACATTGTCAATTGAATGAATGAGGAGGCATTGGCTCCCATTGTTTCTGCTTTATTTAGGGCTTGTGTTTAGCTTGTACTCTGTTCCTAAATGCACTTTCTCTTCCTCACTCCCTCCACTACCAATTCCCAGAGAGGGGGAAAATAAATTTGCATGTCTCTCCACTGACTGCAGAAATTAATTGCAGAAATCTTGTCCCATCCAAGTGTTACATTCACTCACAGGACATTAACATAACTAATTTGAAAGAACCCAAATGACTGCATAATAGAACACTGTCAATATGCCCGACAGTCTTTGGTCATACCAAATTAGCTTGGCTTTTTAATTGAAATTTTTTTCCTACGACTCTATAAATTTTTTTTCCTCAGCTATTCATTTTTGATAAGAACGAAGGTTTTATATTTTACAAAAGAGTTCTTGACCTATAATTACTAGGAGGAAATTAGGGGAGGTAGAAAAGTCAGATTTAGTCCTAGTAATGATGCTGGAGACCTTGCTCTCTCTGGGGAGCCTGAAGAATAATGGAATCTTCTATTTTTACAGGCAACCTGTGCACTGGTGCTGACTCTAACTGTGAATCCACTTTACCTTTCAGATCACTCGCTTAACACTGAAAGTGCCAACAGAATCATCAGTCATTATTCCAAATGTCATTCTGTGCCAATGCCATTTCCAAATTCCCTTCCCTTCAAATGAATGAATGAAAGAACATCTGCCAGTCCTCTGATCTTGTCCTTGTAAAAATCCTGTTTTAAGAGTTTCACAAAAGGAAAGTAGTATTAAATTTAAGTAAATAGAGCCACTGGTAAGGTTTTTGTTTTAAAACAAAATCCTAGTATTACTACAATGCTTCTATTTTTCAAAAAGCAATGTAACCTGACTTTTCACATGTATTTGGTTCTAGAGGACAGGCTCTTCTCCATCAGTCAAGGAATGTTTCTCATAATCTGCTGTCTTTTGCATATCAGGCCATGTGCTTGCAGCAGACTATTTGAAAAAAATTAAATAGTATAATATCTACCTGATATAACCTCTCTAAGTTCAGGTTAGTAGTTTCCACTCTTTATACAGTATTCGGCTTAAATATCTGGGTATACATTGGTGTGCACACACATTTGTGCATTTAAATCCCTCTGTGTGTGTATACAACATG
>WEIV01021767.1:8912-44184 GCA_013390005.1 Calyptomena viridis
CCCCTTCCCCCACCCCCTTTCCCGGTATTTTCTCTCCTCCTGGAGATTATCAGGTTTCCCGCCCCTCCCTCTCCGGGATCCTCCGCCTCCCCCCTCCAAGGGGATTATCTCCCCCCTTCTCTGCCGGATTATCCCCCCGGTTCGCTCTCCCTGTCCCTCACTCCCCGTTTATGCTCCTCCGCAGCCTCGCCTCTCGGGGATTATCTCCTCTCCCTTTGGGGTGATTCTTCCTCTCTTGATTTCTGCCCCGGCCTTTCCCTGCCTATTTTCCTCCCGAGAAAGTCAACCCTCCCCTTCCGTCTGCCTCTGACTGGGGAAAGGGGCGAAAATGTGGTTGTGATCGGGTGGTCAGGAGTTTCCAGCAGTGCTGTCATCTCCTCGGTCGCTGTACGAGTACTACAGGCAAGTAGATGTAAGTGGCAGGAGAGGAGGCACCAGGAATGGATGTGCGGAGCTTGTAGCGGAGTTCAGCCTGTGGCGTTGTGCTCCGTATGCAGGAAGATATCTGCACCCTTTCCGCGATCCGGTGGAGGTGAAGGAGAGCCGATCTGGATCAGTGCTTTAGAAAGACATGCATGGCTGTGTGGTAGAGACTGCACGGAAAAAAAAGCCGACAGCCTCCGAGTTTCTTTGAGGACCGTACAACGTACAGTAATGGCATTATAAGTGGGAAGGTGCTTGGTTGACATTGCTGCTGTCCGGGGGTCAAAGCTGACCTGGACAGCTTTTGTCTTGGCTTGCAGGGCGGCTGGTTTAGGCTGTTGCTTGGTGGTGAGGAGGAAGAAGGCAGGTATCTTTTGCTGAGGCTCTGAGGCTGATGTGGTTTGTTACCTTCAACACACTGGCAAAGAAAAAATGAGTGTTTCTAAAGCAGAGAGGGAAGACTTATCCCATGTATTTGGCTGCTGTGTAGGGTGGATAAATCCCATAACCCCTGGTCTTCATTCACATGGGTTCGCTGGAGGAGAGTTGCAGATCTTCTGGCCATCTTGCGGCACCAGGCCCAGGATTATATCCGTTAAACTTCTCCCACTTGGCTTTGGGAGGAGGAGAGGCTGTGAGAAATTGTAGAGAGGCTGGGCAGCTATAAATAGATGTCGGACTAGAGGAGGCTTTGAAATCTTAGCATGCTGCTTCTGAACAGATAGTGTCTGTTAAACTGGTTGGTTTGACACCAGCATCATAATATTTCCTTTTATTTCTGCTGAGATGGTTGGCTTTTAACTCTTGGACGTGTGGCTGGACCATACAACATCAGCCAAAAAATTCTTCTTGAAAAGGACATAGACAAAATTCTCATTACATAAACTACTGATAATTGGAGTCTAGCTTGAGCTCATTTAAATGTGATTTTTAAAGAACCCTTCAGAGAAATCTTTAGTTTCCTCTTCCCTCCCTTGAAATGCTTGGAACTGATGATTTTGCTCTCTTTAATTTGTTCTCAAAGTATTGCACTATATAGATTACCTGAGATCCATATTGCTGTGAAAAATCTGCAGTACTGAGGTATGGTGATATAATGCTGGTAACATTATTAGGTTTTTATTTTGTTGTCAATGTTTTTTATTTATTGTTTCTTTTTTTTTTTTTAATGGAATCTTTGACATCTAACCAAAACTGTATATATTCAGCTTCTTTGAATTCTGGGTGCTTGCATTTGTTATAGATCCTATGGATCACTGCTCTTTCAGCTTGTCTTGTCAAGAACTAATTACTATGGAAATTATTGACAAATATACTGTACTAGCTCTGTGGAATGGTGTCTGTTCTGCTGCTGTATTAGTGGGCTAACTGCATACTGAAAGTCTCTAAAATGATTGAAAAACTGTTGGAACATACATGCAATGGGACCTTTCTTGAACTACCTCTTGTGCCTTTTTTTCTTTAAAAAATAATGGAAGGTATTAACTTATATCATGGGTTTGTTTTTATTTTTTTAATGAAAAAATAAGAAAGGAAGTAATGAAAGCATGACTGGCTAATATGAAAAAGTCTTAACGAAGGCTAATAGAGAGGATAGTGAGAAACGTCCTCACTTTTAGGACGTTTCTTATTTAAAGCATAAAATTTTAATCTCATCTTTTTTTCTTTTTCTGGATTTATGTGCATGCAAACCTCAGGGAGGTAGAAAGGAACAGAAATCTTGGTTATATGACTTACTAGTTTTGACATTTTTAGTTGAGATTTAACCATAGTGAAATTGGGAAAACCAAGTAATCTGTTTGAGCTGTTAAAGATGTGATCAAAGTGTTATCCTCAAACTATGTGTCTTTGACCAGTATCAAGCTCCAGCTTGATGTTAGGTCCTTGTGTTCAGTATTTCTATGTGCAAAAACAAAGGGCAGTGATCTGGAGAAAACTAAATAGTACCACAATGACAAGCAAAAGACTCTTTAGTGTGATTGTCTTCATACAGTGACTCAGTCCCTGAATCATTCTGTTATTTAGGTGTGTTTGTAGAAATTACTTGCAGTCTGAATGTAATTCTATAGAAGTTCAGTGTCCTGCTTTAAACCCATGCTTTCTGCTGTAGTTAGAGGTGATTTAAAGTTCTCATTCAGCATGACTGTCCCAGGCTCATTACTGCCCTTTGCTCTGTGCAGGACACTGATCTCTAGGTCAGTGAATCTTTATGCTGTAGGAAAAAGGGGAGGAATTTCTTTTTACTTACGAGACAGGTATGTGCTTGGGATTGTGATAGTGTTTGCTGTCTTTAGGTGTTGCAGTCTTCATCCAGATGTGGAATGAATTATACTATTTCACGATTTGAAAAGATGAAAAACTCACACAAGCGTAAATAAAATGTCGTGCTGTGTTTTGTGCTTAAGGTCAAAATGGATAAAAACTGGAATGGGTTGGCCTGGCTCATGTGGTGAAAACCTGACTCCTTAGAAGCGTCCTGCAACTGGAGGGGCACAGACACTATTGAACTTATTTGTGTTGAAGTACAAAGTAGAATATGGTGGCAGGGAGTCTGGTAGAGGGAAGGTGATTTTACTGTTCTCCACATGAGAAGAAGCTCATAAAAAGTCCTGGAAAAGAGTGAGTTTGGTTCAGGCTGACATGTGAGAGATAGGCTGAAATACAGATGTGCTGATCACAAGTACTGTTAGAGGGCTTATCAGATTCCACGGTCATTTTAACCATCTGCAGTTGGATCTCAGGTTATATTACAGCAAAGCATGGTAATGGTAATGTGCTGTGCTGTGGCTTAAAATGGTTTTTTTTCAGAATAAAGCAAGCCTAAGTTGTGTGGTTATGGCCGATGTCATTCTTAGAAGAATAATGGAGACAAGAAAAGAGAAAAATAAGAGAGGTGTTTTTCAATATCAGAACATTTACATTCTTATTTGGGGTTAATTAGAGTCTTTTAAAGTTATAGTAATTTCATAACCTGTGTTAAATAATTTAAAAATGGGAGGTTCTCTACTTTTTACCAACATGTTTAGTTATTTTCAAGGTCTCTGTCTTAAAAGGAAAAGGTATTACATACTGACAGTGCTTGATATTATCAACCATTTGGGAGGTTTTACACATCAGTTATTTAAAGAACTTGTTCTGATGTTCATGTCCAGGTCTCATGAAGGCATAGTGGAGATACTGAAATAAGATGACATTTCAGATTTACTAGTAAAAATGTTATTTAAGAAATTACTTATATGTGTTTTTTTAAAGAGTACTGGTTAGTTTTGCATTCTGACAGGCAACTGAGAGTAGGGACTTTGTGAAATCCATGCTGACCACAGGGAATGGCAGAGATTTCTGCAAACTTACATTTGGGAAGGGGATGAGACACATGACGACACGTCACACACAAATTCTTTGCGTTTTACACAAAAGTCATTGCTCTTTTGCTTACCCCAATCCCACAGGTTCAAATTACAGTCTCAGTTAAATTGACTTTTCTAGTAGGTGGAGAGACAACTGTTGATTCCAAATAAGCTTAAGCTTTCACTTTTTGATTGCAAGCATTTTGTCAAGACACTGTTGAAATAATGAAAATTACGATGTAAGAAAAAGTTTAATTTTTTAAGATCGTCAATGTAAGCCTCTTTTACTGAAATAGTGCTGGTATTCAAATACAGTTTCTCTAGAAAGAGTGGCTACTCCAATAGTTTGGTTTTAGTTTTCTAGTTAAAGCCATATCTCCGCCCCCTGGTCGAGTGTGCATTAATGAAAAGTTAAAGTGATACCTTTTGAAACATCTAAACACAGAATGGAGGAAAGTAAATTAAGGGAAATAAACTGAAGGTAAAAAGACTGTGTAGAGTTTCTTTGTAAGACTAGTCATGTGATGTAGGGGAGCACTCAAGCAAATCAGCAGGGGAATAAAAGAAAAATAGATCAGCCATTCTGGCTGCATTATTCCATTCTTTGATTTTTTTTTTCTTTTTTTTAAGTATTTGATTCCATGTTCATTCGTTAGTTGTTCAGAGGTGTGCACACAGATATCATGTGAGAGGTTTTGTATGTAAAACTTGTCAGCAACTTTTTATGTGACATTGGTATACTTTTTAACAAGTTAGTAGGCCAATTGGTAAGTCGGCCTTTATGCGTCTTATTAAAATTCCACCCCATCCCTTTCCTGGTCCTCTGTTGAAGTTTACAGAAGTCTTTTTGGCAAGATGAAACTGCTGGTGCAGCAAAAGTTCTGAAACTGGGAAGGCAAACTGTAGTCAATTGAATGAAGTGAGAGAAAAGTTTATTTCTCCTTTCCAAGCAATTCTGGCTTACTGTATTGTGAGCTATTGAGCTGTAGCAAGGCACAGTGTTGCTGGACAGAAACTGCTTGAACGATACTAAGTTTCCCATAGTCGTACTGCTGCTTACAGCTTCACCTGCATTTTTCAGGTCACTAGGAGGTGCAATTAACAGTTGAAAATTCAATTTACGCATACTTCGATAAAGAACATACGGGTGGGGAGAAGTCAGTAAGTGAAACTTAATGTTCATGGAGTGTGTGATGGTAAGGCAGTCTCTGAATTCAAATCAGGCAGACAGTTGCTCTTCCCAGATCTACCGGTTGGTGCAGCTTTGCTGCTTGCACCAGATTCGGTATGCAACAGCAAAATTGGGTGGGCAGCGCTCGATTTGGTCACTTCTGACCAGTGAAGCTCCTTTATATAGACTTAATCTTTGCGGTATTTAAACAACTTCCAGAAGTGTGTTGCTTGATGTAGTTGGCATTTGTCGTATGTGATCTTCATCAGAGGGCAAACTGTGTGTACACTGCTACACGTGGTATTTAGAGCAGTGTTCAAGGGAGGCTTATTTATGAAGTGAAACTCTGGTGATGCCGGCGTCGGCTCTGTGATTTTTGTCTCATTCTTTCATAGCTGTCTATGGGGTGTCCCACTTGCTACATGCATAAAATTTAACCTTGGCCTGAGCCAGTTGTGTGAGGAGTTTCTCAGAGGTGTCTTGGCTCAAAAGGGATCAAATGGACACACTACCTTTGAGTCAGTGTCCTTTGGGAAGCAAAATAAACTGGTAACCAGTGTTGCTTGGTTTTAAACAGCACTTCTGTAACATTAGCTGGTCACACCGAGGTACTGACTGTGCTTGAGTTGCTCTGGCGGATGGTTGTGAGCCCTCATCGCCCTGCTGCTGCCTGCAGGAATCACATCTGCCTCGTGTTCCCATTGGTAAAAGGGGAACGTTTGGGCAGTTTTGAGGAGACGCCATAAATACAGTAAGAGAAACGGTGGGAAAGGGGTAGAGGAGAGCACTGAAGAGTTGGCAGTTGAATTGCCTCCTGAATTTTGACAGCAATTCGATAGGAAAAAATCTGTCCATCCGCCTGCTTGTCTGTGCCTCCACCGCTATTCCCCCACTCAGCTCCCAAGAGGTAGGTCTTAGGGATCCAGGCAGTGTTAGAAATCCTGCTGTTGGGACGGGAGACTAACAGGGTGTGTACACTGGTGAGAAGGGTAAGAAGATTTGTGTGTTGTTAAAAGGTGCAGGAAGGTGTTTTTTATTTAATGATTTCCAAGTATGGAGCTCGAACGCGCCGGGTCTCCTCAGAACGGTGGCTCGAGCGCGCCCTCCCGTGGCCACAGCGGGACAGCGGCGCTGGGCTGCGCCGGGACTGCGGGGTGACAGCAGCCCGCTCCCTGTGCGGGGTGACAGCAGCCCGCTCCCTGTGCGGGGTGACGGCAGCCCGCTCCCTGTGCGGGTGTCCGCTCGCTCGGCTGAGCACACTGACAAATAGGTAGATAAATACATTAAAAAATTAAAATCTGCTGTAGTCAAAACGTGATACGGTTAGAAATCTTGGTCTCATAGTTGGATAAAAAAGCGACTTTCCCATCCAGGACTCTGTTAGTCGGGGAGAGCGGTGTGGTCTCTTTGCAGGGGCTGTTTGTGCTGTCTCCAGCATACAGGCTTACCGCTGAATGGAGTTTATTAGCTATGAATTGAAGCGTGCACATTTAACTGTCAAATCTTGGCAAATAGCTCTGCAAACAGCACAGACTAACTAGACAGCAGCAAAATGAAATGTGTAGTTCTTACCAAGTTTACCATACAGTTCTCAGTCTTAGGTCAGATTCCATGCTGTTCAGGAACACAGCAGGGGCCTTCTGAAGGAAGAACTTCATTGGCACTAATGAATAGGAAATGGAAAAGAGGCGGGTGGACTGTTCAGCAGCTGGACTGCTAATAAAGTGGAAGGTTTCAAGGTGTATTGTCATAAGTAATTGGGGATTTCCAAGGTAACTGAATGCTCTATAGGTGATTTCAAGTTACTGGTGTTGTTTTACTTTGTTTCTTTTTAAGTGTTCAAAACTTGCACTTCTGGCTTCTAGTAGAGTTTGGTTGTTTATTTTAAAGACATAAGGTTAGGCCTTGTTTGACCACACAACTTTTTTCTTCAAAAGGCTACCAACCTATTTTGAACAGTTTTGTGTCACAGTGAGACTGTCAGAATGGTACTCTTAGGTTTTGCTATTAACTGGAGTTGTTGAAATAAAACACTTCATTAAGTAACTTTGAGCTCATAAGAATATAGTGTTTTGTTTTCTTTTTTATTTGTATGGTACTGGCATAAGTGTCCTCTACGAAAATGAAACCAGTAGGAATTCTTTCTTTAGCGTTATAAGAATTAGTCTAATTTCAAATTTGGCAAGAAGTACTTCTGTAAGAAGATACAGAGCAGTCTGCTACTTAGCTTAAAATGTGTGGGAACTATATGGAAAAGTGCAACTGTATGTGTGTTCATACCTGACATCTGGCATGATAATCATACCAGTTACACATATCTGTTTACCACCACTGATAAAGACCATTTTACAGAGTACGTACTTTTGTACACAGAGTTTTTTTTCTCAGTATGTATGTTATTATGAGGGTTTTACACATTTTAAGTAACAATAAAAAAATAAAATCCCTTGGGCCTTTCTACCCCAGCCATAAGTGATTTTACTTTACAAATATAATTACTGTACTTGCAGAAGGTAATCTCTCTGGACAGCTATAGACTAGTTTGAATTAGATTATTCTGGTTTTTCCTCCAGGGTGAGTTAATATATTGAGTTTTATTTTTCTGTAATTACTTCAAAATTCAAATCACTTTTAATGCTTGCTGTTCTTCCTTATTACTAGATTGGGAGAGCTAAGAGTTTTTGCATTTGAAAGGTTATCGTTAACTTTTTTCATCTATAATTTTACTTCCTTCAGGTAGGTATCTGCTGTACTCCCCAACTTCATACAGCTTATGCTGTATTCATTTAATCTCAGTTATAGAGTTTCTTAATTTGGAAATACTGGAAATATTTACTTAAAAGGCAGAGAGTAAGCACACTAAATCTTTCAGCTGTGACATTTAACTAGGTCTAGCAATGTTTTTGTTAAATCTGTATTTCCAGAGTTCTGTATTTGCAAACCTTTCAAGTAGTTTGGCAATAAGCTGCATGAATAAAACAAATTACTACTTTTACCTCTATTACAAAATCTTGGTACAGAAAGCCAGTCAGTGTGAAAAAAACAGAGGAGCAAAGTTAGTCATGGGAGATAGTCAGGAAAATGATTTTCCCGTTTTCTTCATGAACTTCAGCAGGAAGTGCAAATCTCTGGATAGATGACTGTGAACCACGCTGGGACACTAATTCCAAAATGCAAATGCTTTTATATAAATGATCTGTTTCTATTTGGATTTTACTTACAAGTAGCAATGCATTTAGGCACTGGATGAGAGAAATCTACGGAGATGAATTTGTAAGCGAACATCATTGTTTGATAATATAGTGCTGTTTTGAAATAGAAGGAAATTTTTAGGTTTTTGAGGTCTCAGAACGTGATTTCCTGTTTGTGTTGAATACAGGACTAGCCAGGATTTTTGTGGAGGCAGTTCATTTTAGTTCTGTAGTTGGCATCTGGTGTGAAAGTGCACGAGTGTTATGTACTAATGCAAGATTTGTTTGTTAAATACAACGTTAAATGATAAAACTTGTTACTTGCATTGTCAGTGAAGTCTTGCAGCCTGGCTACGTAACACGAGTCCATTGCAAACCAGGAAGTTTTTGGGTGCTCTTTTACACTGTAAGTTTTCAAATTGTACGTCCTGTCATTGGATCAGACTGAAGGTCCATCTAACTCCTTTTTCCACCATGCAGTGCAACCTCAGAAACCATTCAGAATTTATCAGAAGCTCTGATAACATTATTTCTGATTTTCAAGAAGGGAGGAGATGTGGATGTCTCTTGATGAGAAAGAGCTGGAGTCAGAAAATTTAGTGTCTGGATACCCTTAAATTCAGCTTCCAGATAAGGGATAAAGAAGCATTTAATGGTCCCCAAGTGCCTACACATAATTATCCAAAAAGTGGTGAAGAATTCCATTGTGCTAATCTGCAATAGCGTCAGAATCCAAAATTTAATGCGTTGTTCATGACTAAAATAACATCTTATGTAATGGCCCTGGGCCTCCACGTTAGCAGCTTCCAGAAAGATCTGGTAGCTTTGTAGAGGGGATTGAAACCTGAGACAGCAAAATGACTGATAATGGTCAAGGCGTAAGTCTTGAAGGTCTCCAGAAAGTCCATCCCTTTGTAGACAACAGAGAACACACTTGCCACGCTCTCTCTTTCTCTACTTTTCTGCAAGTCATTAGGGAGCCAGTATAAATGCAAGAGGATGAGCCAAAATAACAGGCAGCTCTGGGTATAGCTACCAGTAAGGAAAAATATTCCTATTCCCTAATATTGCACTGAAGAAAGACCTTGCATCAGGACCTTTTTCCTGTTTGATGTGATGTTGCTTTATGTTAAGGTACTACCCATTTGAGCTGAACAAGGTTGCTTGCAGTAATGGGTTGGAAGTGGCAGTCAGTCCTTTAAATGCCCTTTAAAAAATTGGTATGTTTTATTTTGTATGTGTGCACCTGAATATACAAATATGTATACATACAGAAAAGGAGGAAATTTTTATAAAATATAGGATTTTGTATATTTTGTTAAGATGTATGTGTATAAAAAGAACACTTGTCTGTAAACAGGAAGCCCAGCATCTGTGAGCTGTCTAGGAAAGCATAAAAACAAAGTATGCATATATTTTGCACAGGTAATCTCCCAAAATCTGGATAATCTTTAGTTTGAAGATTTTTTTGAAACAAATTAGATTTGGAGATTGTTTATGTAATTTGTGTTGTGTGCTGTGCTATTGGAAATGTTTCCATTGCAAAACTAGTCTCAACTTCCTGATGGGTTAGTGTTCATACATAAATTGCTACTGTGCACTGGAGATCTGTTTGATTAAACATGAGAAACTCTTATCCTTGGATTGGATTACTGTTTAGTTTCTTTAAATAATTGACGTGGATTTTCACTGAAGGGCTTGATAACTGAGATGTGATATGTGTATCATTGTGGCCTACTGTGAAGATTGAGCCAGTACTCGTTCTTGTTTTGGTAACAGAGATGGTGACAAGTTTGCAGCAGGTTAATGATTACCCATACATTAGTTTAGGAAGCATGTCAGACTGACCAGGATACCCACAGATTGTTCTTTGGTTGGCCATTGCTCCATTCTGCCTAACCATGTGTCCAGATGAAACAGCAGAAATAGATGTTTAGTCTCCAAACACTGGAGCCTGTAGCCCTGTTTACATATTTACTTGCTCTCCAGAAACTGACTGCTGCTGGCACCCTCTGTAAGGTGGACCTAGTCTTGGCCAAGATCTTGGTGTAGCTTTAAAGGTTCTTCTGCTTTTAGTGTGGGGTTTTAATGAACACAGAAAGATGTGGTGTGATGGTACTAAAGGAGAACATTTTAGTAGTTTGAATTTCGGGTTGCTTGGTCATTGAGCCCTTTGAACTTACGTATCTGTGCTGATAACAGGTGGTCACCTGAAGCTACAGGAAAGAGTTCTAGATCAGCAATAGAAATGCTCTTTCAAGTTAGACTGACAGTATGGTATCCTGTACCTGGCAACATCTTCAATTGATCCATGGAAATACATAAATAATAAGGAAACAGAACAGTGCTTCAGATTGCTGTGATTAAAAAAACTTTCTTCCTAAAGTTCTTCTTCACATGGTCCTATAACTACTTGGAATAGGGAACAGACAGTAGCAACTGGCTCGTCTTGCTCACTTCAGTGATTCTTCAGGTAGCTAGCAGTTATATTCAGTGTCACTTGGAAAACACTTCCAAGTTTACAGTAATAAGCAAAGACTTTTAAGTTTCTAGATCCAGTCCTCTGACACAAGTAAGAAGGATGGAGTCAGGAGTTCTAGACCACCTTGTGTTAGCAGTGAACAAGAGGTGCATTTTGTTCAGTGAAATCAGCTTGGTATGACATCTTAGAATCCAAGCAGTGATCTCCATAGAGAATAACAACCTAATACTATAGAGATAGTTTTAGCTTGTGGAAATGTGGTGTCAAGGACTCAGAGATGGAAAGAGTTCTTTCCTCTTACTTTTCAGTATGTAATCTTTTCACTTGTTTGTGAAAGTCAAGGTTCTCGTGTTTGATCCCTTCATCGTTCGGTCAAAGAGGCGATAAAGAAGCAGTGTCCCAATACAGCTTTCTCAGAAAGTTGTAAAAAACACTTTTTCAAGGTGACTTTTACCTTTTAAGAAGAAGCGTAATCACTGGCAAACTCCTAGTTTGGCCTAAGTGGAATGTGGACACTCTCAGGCTTGACATAAGTTGTGAAATGTATAAAAGTAAGAACAGTTCCATTAGCAAGAACTTGATCTTAACTTTTTGAGGTGCTCTTGCTTCTTGGGAGTAGAGATTTTGGTAGTGTAGGTAAAACAAATAGTTATATGGGGGAGTTTTTTGATTTTTTTGTAAATTTAGTTTAGAAATAATGCAACAAGAGAATTCAGAATAAATTGACTGCTCCAAGTTGCACCAGGAGGGCAGATTTTCCTCTAATCTTCCTCAGAGAAGTGGCAATGGTATAGCTAACTTCTGTTCTCTAAACCAGGTATAATAAGTGGGACTTGATCAGACTTGTGTTTTCTCTTGCTGAAGAAATAGATCCTTTGGAAAAAAAAATTGAGATAAAGTGCAACATGTGTATACTTCTTATATGGAAATAGGAGAAAAAAGAGGAGTAAAATTTACCAGTGGTACGTTGAATATTGTCTTTTCAAGTGATGCCCAGAAATACTCTTGTGCATCTGAAGATGTTGAATGCATCATAAATCTCAGCTAATATTATCTAGAATTGCTATACTTGGTTATCTGTGACCAAAATTAGAATTCCGCTAAAGCTTCTGTTACGTAGTTTTTGGAGTTCTTTGGCAGCTTCTGAGTGAGTTAAAAAGATGAGGAAAGCAAAAGAAGTGAGGAGTCATAAGGACTCTAGATCTTGGCCATCTTATTTTAAAATAGAATTTAAACATGTTAGAAAAACCTCTATCTATAGCACAAGTTGTTTTTAATCAAACTACTCATTGTTTTTGTGCAGCTACCTTGGCATTTTGGTTTTCATGTCTACTCTGTTTCTTAAGCATTTGAATATTCTTAGGAAACAGGAGGAACACTTTCTTGGGTGAACAGAAATAAGCAGTGAATGGAAGGATAGTGGAAAAAAATCTTGAGTATATATGAACCAAATGGGTTGATCAAGAGTTATGCTGTGTGACATTTCACAGTTTGTACTTAAGGAAATATATGCAAATACCTCTTGTCAGCCTATTTTGAGGGGATCTGAACATATAAATCTCTGAATCAGTCTTTCATTCAAGTAGGTCACTTCCTTCCTTTTTGCTCTTTTTTTTTTTTCTGGCATAAAGTCCCTAACCAACTTCAATAGATGCCTTAACTTTGAAGTCACTGAGACTACTTACCTGCTTGCAGCTGAACATACAATTAAATGCTTTCCAATAATATTTCAGCAAATTCCACTTCTCTAATGTTATGTAACTCAACTTTTTTAAAGGCAGCAGGCTGAAAGAGGAGCACAATGAGTGGCAAGTTGAACTTAGTCAGCTTTGGGAACCTCCCTTTCTTTGTCATCAAGGAAGCAGCATAATGTTGTCTTCCAGGCAGAAGTGCCAGGACATGAAGACAGGTGGAGCAGGTGACAGTCCCATTTAAACACCCCTTCTAGCATGTTGTAAGCACCATGTTTTAGTGCTAGACTGTACAAAAATGACAGACCAGGTGTGGTTTCCTGGTCCATCACCTGGAACATACCATCAGACATTTCACATTTTCTTTTTCCTTCTGAATCATTCCTTTTGCTGTATCTAGTTTTTCTAACTTCATCGTAACGTGTTGCCTACTTTCCAGCCATTTTTTTACTTTTTATTCAATAAATTTTCCAAATAATTCACTCTTAAATAGGACTTTAGGTCTCGAACAAAATTTTACTTCTGTTTCTGTGTTGTAGAGATGACCAACTTTTCTGTATATGGTAAGATTTAAATTCTGCCTAAATATTTTAAACACTGATGTTGGGGTGTGTGTGCAGGCAGGTGTTATGATGACTGGTATAAATTGTAAATGTACAAAAGAGATGACTGCAAAAAACCCCATGAGAGATAATGTGACACTAAGATGATCTTGAATTTCTGCGTCTCTCTGGTGTTTAAACTCATTACAATATATTTTTCACCTTTTCCAAAATACAATCCAACAAAAACCTTCAAAGGATTACAGTCAGTTTTTATAGAGGCATCTTTGTACAGAGTGTCAAAAGTGCTGTGTCTGCAAGTTTGCTCGAGATGCTGTTATTGTAGTGTGTGTCTTGTGGAATCTATTTCCTTTCCTCAGAAGTCATAGGACACTGTGTATTCATTGGCTTTGCTTTGCTGTTAGTACTGTAGATTCAATTTAAAATGTTTGAGGAAAGCAAGAATGTCTTGGATGCAGTTGCGGAGATACTTCCATGCTTCAGATTTATGGTAGAATCTTGCAGCTCTGCTGCACTGGCAAATTTGTGCTGCACGATGCACTTCTTATCTTGTCAGTCTTTCCATTGTTTTTCCTGTATCTGTCATTGTCATGGTTTGACTCTGGCTAAAAGCCGAGAGCCCACACATAGATCTAAAATTCTCAGAGAAGGAAAAAAAAANATGTCTTGGATGCAGTTGCGGAGATACTTCCATGCTTCAGATTTATGGTAGAATCTTGCAGCTCTGCTGCACTGGCAAATTTGTGCTGCACGATGCACTTCTTATCTTGTCAGTCTTTCCATTGTTTTTCCTGTATCTGTCATACAGAAAAATCTGTATCCACCTGTTCTTGGAAAGCTCCATAACTGAAGAGCAAAGATGGTACAATTACTGTACTGATTTATTGATTTTATTAAGTCGTACTGATAACTTAAAACGAGAGATCTGACATGTGTGCACATACAGCACTGTGGGAATATTCCTTCATCACAAAAGGATACCTAGTTAGGTTCAGGTATCTGTCTGGAATAAGAACTGTCTGCTGAGTGATGGACTTCATTAAAGAATTAGGAAAACTGGCAGACAGTGCTTTATCTGTAAGTCTTTGGTAAAAATTCCTTAGGGGAAAAGTTCCACAGGATCCTGCTGTTAGTATTATGTTAAGAATGGATGAAAATATTTTTCACTTTGTATTGAAGTTTCTGGTTTGCACACAAGACCAGGAAATTACAGGGCTTTTTGGTGTACTCTGCTTTAACTTGTTTGATATGCTAACGATTTTTTATTAAGCACAGGAAGATAATTTTGAGCACATGTGAAATTTATGTAATTGCATTGTGAATTTCAAGTACTTAGACTGTATAAAAATATTATCATGAGACTATTTAATTCTCTGCCCTTTCAGCCATAATTTAATCCTATGTTGAGCCAACGTGATGCATGCCTGATTGTATCTTTATCCTTCATAGCCCTTGATGTCCATTATTCTGGACAGGGGGATGGTAATTAATTTGTGAAAAGAATTTTTCAATACAGAGATCTGGCTTCTTTTTTGAACTACTGGCAGGAGCTCATTGAAATCAGTCTCTCTGGTATTAAAAGGCAAGTGTTGATTCCTTCTGTGTGAAAGTTGGCTTGTCTGGGTTTGAACTTATGCTGAGGAGTGATGTGGTGTTTAAATCCTGACACTGTGTTTGGAAAACCAGAATTTCTGCCAGTGTTTCTGCAATTGAGAAAGCTTCTTTCACACTTCAACTGCTTCAGTCATTGAACACAAATTCCTTTGTACATCATCAAGTGTGATTGCTGCTTCTACCACGGCACATTTCTGTAGAGAAATACTTGGTGCCATCAGCAAACTTGATTTGTGGAAAGGATATTATATTAATGAAAACAAAAAGATACCTTTCCAAGCAATATGGTATTATTACTCCTAAGGTCTCTTCTAAACTAAGCATTTCAAAGGAAGTTTCAACAAGAAAAACTGATGCTTCTAATGGATCTCTCTGTGTGCAGACTAATGATAGTAGGTGGACCAGCAATGCAGTGAGTGCTTGCCAGGCTGCTGGGCTTGTGCCTTTGTTGTTGTGCCACTGCATCTGTCCAGGGACAGGTGTTCTGGCAGTCTGCCTGCAGGGGGTTATGTTATTAGATCCATTTCTTCAAGCTATTTCCCCCTCTTCACTGGACCAAAAAGCAAGCTGAAGTCCAGCACGTGACTTTACAGCTTTGCACACACGTGTAGCTGACTTGTAGGATGTGTGTAGCTGAGCCATCAGGATCTTTTGATTTAGGCAAGTACAAGTCTGGGCTGCCTTAAAATACCAGCTACTCTTGGAGTAGAGACAGTCAAACATATTCTGTCCTGAGTGTAGGACTTGTTCCTGCACCACGTAACAAGTGGAATGTGTGCAGGTCTGCTGGGGGCCGTGTTAAAAGACAGGGTGTCTGAAAAGTTGAAGCAGAAGATTTCATTTGGGTTTTGGGCATGTCTTCAGAAATGGTGTGGTGGAAAATTAAAGAATTATAGACAATTATTTGGAAAATAGCTAAACAGGTTGATTTCCTTTCTACAAAGAGGAATTTACATTTTCTGAAAATGCATTCTTAGGCTATGTTTTGTTTCAGACCTTAAAAAATCTGATGAAGAGTGGGGCCATTTAACTTCAGTGCTGAATTTTCAGGAGACAATGACTACTCCATGTATTTCTTACTACTTTGTGTGCGTGTAACCTCTCTGCTGAGATAGGACTTGTTTTCTATGTTGCCAGTAGTTATGAGTGTCATTAATGTGTTTTTGACCTTGTAACACTCAGGGAGTGTTAGTATCTTCGCATTATGGAAAAGGACATCATTGTCCTTTCAAGCTTTCTTGGGAACTTGAGGGCAGTTTCATGTTAAATTATTCCACAATCTTAAAACTAGTTGTGTCCAAAGAACCAATTTATCTGTAGGAGGTTACACTGCTCTCTTTTTATATTGCTCTCAGGCCCAATACTCTTCTGGGAAAGAGGAATTTAATGGGGAGTGTAGTAAGCACAATCTACCATGGATGGGTCTGACTGCTCTGAGAACTCAGTCCTCTCAGCTGAAAACTGTGCTGAAAGTGGTTGGCAACGCAATTGCTCTTTTCCAGGTCAGGACCCGAAAGTCATAAAACCTTCTTGTGAAAAAGCTGAAACATGAAATAATTTCATCTATTGCAGTGAAACTCCAAGGCTGGGGACAGAAAATTGTCCCTAACCTACCATTTCTGGTTGTACATGGGAGGACTTTAATAGGTTGTTTTGGGAGTCCTCTCCAGTTCTTTTCTGTTGATGGTTCTGGCTACTGATACCCAGGTAATTGGGCCTTGACATTTGTGTGAATCTGAGAGATTCTGTTGTCAAAAACCAGTGAGGTTCTTGCTTGTACTAGTATCTATTGCTCTTTGCTCCCACCCCTTTCTCCGAGACCCCTAAGCAGTCTGGAAAACAACAGAAAAAAAGGAGTGAAAAACCAACATAATGTGGCTTACATTGTTTCAGCATAAATAGGTTTAAAGAGAGCATATGAGGATATGTATGAACTGCTTTTAAAAACAGCATTTGCAGGTTGGAGTCAAGAAAGATGTTATCTTAAACCTTTTTAATTGTTTTCCCCTGTGTAGACTTTCTTGTGGTTCAGATGCAGTCAAAAAGCCAAGTTCCATCATGGCCTAATTTTTACAAGAAAAGACAGTATAAAAGGGATCATGTAATATAAGTGAAAGTTGTAGTTTTAGACATCTCTGCTTTCAGATGCACAGCAATTTGCCTGTCTCAGAAAATGATAAAAAGCCTTGACAGACATTATTCTTCACTGAGTTTTGCAGTGGCGTGAACTGTCCAAGAAGAAAAGTTCAACTGTCTTTGCATTTGCCAGTACTTCTTATGGAAAAAAAACAAACCAAACAAAAAACCCCCACATTTGAACCGAAAATGTGCAAAACTTGGCTTGTGCAGCAATAATCAAGTGATTTGTGTAATGTGGGTGAGTGGAAGTATATACTTAAATAGTTACTGCTATCAAAGAAGAGAATAAACTGAAGGGAGATTACTGGTGGGCAGTGTGAAGCTCAAGGGCAACCAAGGCTTTCCAAAGAAAGAATGGAATGGAGTGATGTTTAAAACTCATTGTGTAATTAGAAAATTGTAACTATTTGGTCACAAGTTATTCACTGGAAGCCTTTACCAGAAAGTTCTCTGGTTTTGCTTCAGTTGAGGTGACAGAGTACATGACTGAAAATTCAGAAGTTCTTAGGCAAAATTTAATGGAACCAAACTTAGTATTCTGAGGAAGTGGAGTTGAAAATGTCCAACATGTCAGTGTGCATCAGGTACCATTTTGAAGATACCTTTTGAAGTTTCACTGCCTGTGCCCACACAGCACAGAACACTGGCATTCAGGGTTTACAGCAGAAAGTTGGAAATTGGCTTTAAATTGAATGGGGTGAACATTCGAAGTGGCAATTTCCTTAAAAACATGTAGTTCTTAATGCAAACTGCCCCAAGACCACTAGAAAAAACTTTTTCCCCCTGTTATTGTGCCTAGATATTCTTAAATTGAAATTAGATTTACCACTTTTCACTAAGCATTTGCAATCATGAATAAATTCTAATAGCATAATGTGGGGAAGTAGTTTGGAAGGTGAAACACATGACAATGTGAGTTACTGCATGAAGTTTTTCAGTTCTCTTCAAAACAAAAGTGTCAAGGTGATCTTTTTATTCCTTTCCCAGGGTTCTCGAACATACCTTTCCAAGGACTAAAGGAAGGTGACTGCTGAGAATAATGAATAGGCAGTTGTGTAAATCTTGACTACGTTAAATTGAAAGAAAAGTTTAGAAGAGTCTCTTAACTAGGGAAGTGACAAAGATGTATTTTGGCCATTCCTGCAGGTCAAGCAAACATTTAACTTGCCATCATGTTTTGCCATCTCCGTATTAAAGTACAAAGGTTTTATGTGGTATTTTTTTCACTATTTAGAAACATCAGCATTGTTGTTCTGCAAACAAATTTGGAAAAGCCATTTTCTATCCACTACATCACTACTAAGATTCCAAGAGTGTTTTGGAAATTTTCTTTTTAGGTAAAGCTTTAGCTGTGTCCTTAGAATAAACAAGAACTGTGTCATGTGACAAAAGTACTGAAGTAAACGTTTTTCTCTTTTCCTTTTGCAAGTCACCCTGAACTATAATATCATTAATTTAGTGAATTGCTTTTACTGGTTCCTAATAAGTTTATCTGGACAAAGATGGGAAGTGCTTGCGTGAGAGGGATTAGTTTAGTGGAACTGGAAGCATTAGAGTTTAAGGATGAACTTCAAATGAAATTTCTGGAAAATGATCCTGTAAAATTGAAAACTAAGGTCCTGGGACAGTGAATTTTGCAGATTCACTCCTGTCTTAAGTTTTTCACCTTCAAGCTGGGATGCAGTGGAAAATTGAGTGAAATTAAGTAGACTCTGAATTAACTGAAAACTTCCCTGTGGAAATTTTGCATGGTGGGTCTTTTTCCTTCTATAGAAAAATGGGCTAGGTATAATAATATAATCAATTATATTTTTCATTTTTTATTAATAAACATGTTGAGATAGTCTAAATATTTTCTAAAGTGCTTTAATTTACTTTGTGTTCCAAAAAGCTGTTTTACTTTTCTGTTTTCTGCATCTAAATTTATTGAGTGATTTTCAAATGTTCATGTAGCATGTGTAGTAGAACCTCAAAAATATTTTAGACCTGCATTGATACAGATGTAATTTAAATTCTCCAGTGCTTTGGGTTGGAAGGGATAATTCAATACATACTTCACAGTAACAGAAGCTTGAAATAGGGCATGAAATGTTAATATATGGGTGTGATATGTTAGAAGGGCATAGGTGTAGTTTTTGAAGTGGCTGAACCATAATGGAGCAATCACATTTCGATTGCTGTGTTTGGATGCTTTCATTTTGAAAAGCATTCTGCTGTTGTCATGAAATAAGTCTGAGAATGTGTTCTAATACAGCCTTACTTCACTGGATATCAAAACTCTTCATCATAAAATTCCTTACTGTTATGGTTCTTCAGTGTCTCTACAGTTAAAGCTGTAGAAGGAAGTCGTGTTAAAAGCAACAGTAGTATCTGCATGAAGTGTGGTTGCTGTTGGATTTTGTTGTCTAAGAATTTTCACCAAAGAATCAAATTTTTACTGAAGATCAAAACCAAAGTGCCAAAAACTGATTTGAAGCTTAGAGTAATGGCAGTGGGACAAAATAGACATGTAGTGTTTTCACTGAAGAAAGAGGACACTTCATTCATCTACAAATTTAAGGTTTGGAGAAGAGGGAGGTTCAAAATGATCTTTGTACTGGTCTGTTTTTTGACAGACCAGTATATTAGGGTGACAGTATGATATAACTGTGAGAAGGTCAAAATAGATCTTATTATCTATCTGTATCAATAGAAAGGGAAATATTAATGGTGTCAGGCAAGGCACTCATGATGCTCTTGTCTGATATATTTTGCACAGTTCTTACTTGTCTGTATTGGAAAAAAGGTGCAGACTGGAAGAGGTACAGGGGGATTATGCCAGGCTTGCTTCTTTCTCAGTCAGTATAGGAGAGGAGAAATTGCCCTCTGTAGGGCAGAAGTCCTGGTTAGGGTAGAAGAATGAAATCTGAGGTATTGTTTGCTAGATGTAGGGGGGGGGGGGGGGGGGGNAGTTTCAGACAGGGACCAGAAAGAGCTAGATTTCCTATTAACCAAAATTAAGGAAACACCCAAATATCTGAAGTGTGGATTGAATCTTTTCAACCATATCTGTCTGATAGTCTGTTGAGTGATCAGGTGCTTTCAGATGGAAGGATACAAGAACCCCTGATGTGCAAACTGCAGTGAAACCAGCAACATCTCTGGTAATCAGATTGATGGGTCTCTGGAAGTGCACAGTGTTACTTTGCTATACAGTGGAATATCTAATTTTGTTCATTAAAAGTACCTTGTCTTGTTTGCAGACGTGGACAAACCACCTTACAAAATACCTCTGAACCATGACATTTACACTGACAGTAGAGTACATTACAACCCTTGTGAATTTCAGCTTTCTTCTTTGATAATATGCCTGCCTAGTGTTCCTAAATGAAAGTGCAAATGGTTGAAAAAACATGTTCATAGCAGAACTTGAACCAGTTGCTGTTGGGGTGCCTGGTCTCAGAAGGGCACAATGTGCAGCTTTGCCTTTGTCCACTGACAGTGTTGATGGAGACCAGCAACAAGTTGCAAGAGTGTAACACTTAGAGTGGAACTCTGCTGTCCCTTTGAAAGTGTGTTCATTATTTTCTCTTCAGGTCTAATTTTTGACTTGTGAGAAGAGGAGATCAAATTGAGGAATAAATTTTATTTGATTTCCAGTCGGGCTTTGGTTGAATTTTTGAATGGGATAAAAAAGTATAAATAGTTCTGCATGACCTCTAGTTTTCTACTAAGTTTCTTTACTAAGTTTTTACTAAGTTTTTCAGTACTAAGAACAGTGGTACAATAAACTGATCTTTGGTTTGGTTTTCTGTTTGCTGGTTATACCTAACTTGCACCTGTGAGTATATAAATGTGGTCTTTATTTATATTAATATTTTGTCAGTTCTGCTGTCTTCAGGCACTGTCATCCTGCAACAGATAAATAATTTTGAGTCCTGTAGCAGAAAAACAGAGATACAAAGCTTTGATTAATTTGGAAGGGTGCACGTTAGAGAAAGCAGTACTTCAAAAGCCATACTTGCTTTGTTTCATCTGTTTTGCTGGCATTTTGGACTTCATATGTACTGGCATTAATTACCAGAGTGACTGCAGAGAATACAAGTTTCTTCATCCAGCTGCTGCTTGCAAAGTAGCAGAGAGGATGATGGATGTGATGCAGTAAGCTCAACCAATTGTGTAAATTGAGTGACGTGCAGGATACATCCTGAAACTTTGTTGAATTTGTACTAAAACGTTGAGTACAAAGTAGTATCTTGGACTGCATATCCACTGAATGTGTTTTGCCTTCATTTAAAAATCTGTTTTAAAATATTCTCCAGTACCTGAACTACTAAAGCAATTGAAGAACTAAGGATAGTACAGTCTTCACCAAAAATGAAATTTCTCCTGAGGCATGTCCTAGTATTCATTTAAAGTACCGTGGTCTTTGTGTGGCATCAACATATACTTTCCTGACATCCATAGCTAAAAAGGAAGAACACTGAGGAAAAAAAAGTAAATTCAGCCTTCTAAAAAACTTTTAGTTGACTTGCTTTTACACAGTCCAGTTTGTGCTGAATGGTCACTAAAGATCTTGCATTAAATTCCTTCCATATTTTCCTGCCTACTTGTGTGTGTGTGCATGTGAGTGCACTCAGTTAGTCCTATCTGTGCCTGAAGCTTGCATCAGTCTTCCTCTAATTAAAAAAACTCAGAAAACGTGGTAATACCTAACAACTGTAGAGGCTTATCTTCAAAGCATCAAGCTTAGTTAGTGAATATCGGGTTAAGTTAATTGCCTTTATACTTTATGAAATAGTTTTCTTCGTGATCCTTTAAGGAGAAGTCTAACATAATTTCTGCAATACTGGATTTTAGTGTCTCTCTTACCAATTTCTTATTGTTCGTCATGATATATGTATTCAAATAATACTAAACCTTTTAATTGTGCTGGGTTTAGAGTTGTGATGCTTTCTTCCCTTTTTATCTTTGCTGAGATAATTTTTAAATAGTGCTTTTCTTTCCAAAAGATGCAGCTGTGAGGTCCATCTGTTCATCAGAAAATTTGTGCTTCATCTTTTTTTAGACAAACTTCACAGCCTGAAAGAAGTATGTCTGCAGTGTTCAGGATGGGAAAGAGTTGTTTGCTCTTCCCCACAGCTTTTGCGACCTTCACAGCCATGAAAAATGGGCATGGAAGATGTAGTTGAGCCAGGTTTGATAAGGGTAGGGACTGCTTGAGCTTCTATTTATAGAAGCTGTGCTAAAATAGCTCCATCTTGGCTGGCCAGTAGACTTGGAGAAAATGAACTAAAAAATTAATAAACATTTCTAAGCATTTATGGTATTTCTTTTGAATGTGCAAAAATTCAGTGGGCAAAATCTGAATATCCAGAAGAATGCTCATTCTTATCAATTAGACTTTTCCTCCTTCTTTTGCAAATTCATCGTCACGTGTGATTGTGCAGTGAGTGAAGTGTGTGTGCTGCAGACAACAGCTTCCTTCAGTAAGCAATCTGTAAGTAAGTCTTTCTAGAGGGGATGTGCTGTATTTACTGTGTGAGGAAGGGGTCCCGTTTGGAAAAGGTGCCTGTGAGATGTTACCATGGATTGCTGCCCAGGAATATCCGAGTTACAGCTGCAGGACTGGAGCTGCACTGGCCCAACACTCCCTGCTTAGCAATATCTGTCCCACAGGAGATGTAAGGCACATTGTGGGTATGGGAGAGCCCAGTGCTGTCGTACCTGCTACAGTGAGCAGCGGGGGTGGGATTAGGTGCAACCCATTTGTAGCCTAGAGGGGCAGAGGGGCTGAAGTGTCGTGGTCCATCACTTCTGTAGTGCTTCTTTGTTGCTGAACGTGGTCAGTCAACTCAGTGGATACAGTTGCTGGTTGTGAAACACAAATACCATGTTGTATGTGCCCACTGCATGATGCTTTCCCAGAGACTTATGTAAAAATCCGATTTCTGAAACCTGCTCTGTCAGTAGTAACAGACAGCTTTGTTAGTCTTTCATGTATTCTTGGTCAATAATCTGTTAGTGAATTAAATATTCTCAAAATATTAACTTGTCCATAGGTACTGCTTTTCTAGACTGCCAAAAATGCTGGGATTTATAACTGGGAAGAGGAGTGGCCAACACAAAACAAGTTTTTGTCTTTGCCTTGTCTTAAAGCATAAATCCGTTACTTTAAAACGCTGAATGCATATGTGAAAAAATTAATGTTTTCATTGGTTCAGGGCTGGAGAAGATACAAATTAATCTTCTTTTGTCTAAGCTTATTGGCTGTCTTGTGAAGCTTTTCTTTTGGATATATCCCTCTTGAAAGGAGTTTCAGTCACACAAGAAACTACTTCCAAAGTTTATGTATGTGACAAAGTTTAATCTAAGTTTCTAGGCTTGCTGGGATGCACCTGCCTTACCAATAGTCCTTGAGGTATTTATTATACCTTCCTATCCAGATGAGTAGGCCATGTGGTAATAAATATGCATGTTTATTTAAATATATTATACATAATTTTCTTTTCATTCTTATTATTTTGTAAGCTTAGAGACTAATAAAATGAAACTAAGCTAAAAAAATCTGTGCAAGATATTCACTTTGGAAAGCTTTAATTTTCCCCAGTGAGTGACACATTTGTCTTCTGTCTATAAATCTGGAAAATTTATTTAAATCTATGCTTCCCCTTTTCCTTACATAGAATTAATATAGACAAGAATTAGGCACTGAAAGAAAGAGTAAATTGAATTTGATAGAAGAATCACAGTTCAGGGCTTACAAATGTAAGAAGATAAGAGTTATCTAAGAGTATCTTTTACTTCTCTTTGATCTGAATTTACTATTGTAAAGTACAGCATGTGGATTAAACCTTTGAAGCATCCTTTGGTTGTCTGAAGTGCTCCTTGTGAATTAGAAGGAGTTAATTATGCTTAGTAAATTTTGCATTAGTAAGTGGGGCTTCTGTATTCTTATGTCTCAGGATGGATGCTGTTTGCCACAGAGGTCAGTTAACGTGTGTTCCCCCCTTTTCCCTTTTTGATATGAGGGTCAATTGACAAACTAGTTTCCCCAAGTATGGGGTCATATGCATAGTGGGATTAAATTGTTCAATGCACGTGCACAGCAGACCAGTATGCTCTTGCTGAGTCTTGCTTGAGGCTTTAAACTTGCTCTAGATATGAAGATGTTCTTTGAAAATTGGCTGTGGAAATTAATTCTACGTGAGTGCGTGTGTGTTCTCTGTCACCAAAGCCAGGAACTGGAGTGGAAGTCTCATTTTCTCTTAGAAGTTCCAGGTCAGACTTGGTTCTGTTGTCACTGTTTCCTAAGAATCTCCTCATTTCAACCCTTTGCCTCAGCTGAGAGCCTGTTTCTGCTGCAGGATTCCTCCTGTTGTGTCTGGAGCCCGTTGTCAGTGTGTGTTTGGTGCAGTGTGTGGGGCGTGTTCCCAGATGGTTCTGTTAACCATTGTAGTCAACCATGCCTTTTTTCCTGCTGTCCTCACAAAAGCAAATCCTTTTGTGTTGCGATGAGAGTTTCTGGTTTTACACAAATGTGTCTTTGAATATAGAAAAAGGCTTGCCTTCAGAAGGAGGAGATTCATGGTAGGGCTCTCAAAGTATGTTCTTACTACTTTCCTCTAAAAGATGGGACAAGAGAAGCAAGAGAGACCAAATTAATTTTCCACTGAAGAAAAAGCATGCATTTGCTTTTTAATGGACACCAAAATATTCAATAATAAGGAGCACTTCTGATGACCTGGTTTATGCAGTTTGTTCATATAATCTGTAGTTCTTGTATGCCCGACTTCAATGTAAGTTCTACAGGATTTTCTGTCCCCCTCAGTGAGTAACTTCTATCAACATTTCAAGGGCAGATTTGTCACAAAAGAGATGTGAGGTTCAAAAGATAATTTTTGATGGTGTATTTAGATTTGCTGGTCTCTAAACTCCTCAGTTCCATCCCTTTCTTGCTTGATAGGACCTGACCTTTTAAGTAAAACTTAGCTACGTAAGTACTTCCATCTTCAGCTTTCATTCCTGCTGCTCAAAGATAAGATACTTCTAAAAGTGCTAAGTGCTAGGAGTGCTAAGGTGCTTTACCCCCGCAAAGAAGAGAGTGAAATTGTTTAGAAGACTGTTGCTTGAAATTCTGTGTGTACCTACATTATTCTGAAAGATCATTATAATTAAGCCCAGAAACAACGTATCTCCTGCTGTTTGTTTTTTAATAAGATCTTTTTTTCCCTAGAAATGAATAAACAGAAGCCTGTTGAATAGATACTCAAGAAGAGGGTCTGTAGTACATTTCTCAAAGTATCTTCACCTCTTTCCCCCTCTGCCCTTAAATAGTTTTTGGGTAAATCAAATTGTTTGAGAGTACATGTAGAAATATCTAAGGCGTATGTAGGTCAGTATGTTGGTTAGACTTTCAAAGTTGTTTTCACATGTAAGCAAATATTAGCATTTCACATTAAATGAGAACTATGTTTGAAGCTGGCCCATGACTTGCATAATAAATGTAAAACACTGAAATTAAAATGCTTGGTCTAATCTGTCACAAAAAGTACCCATGTATTTGTTGTCTATTCTTCTTAAATCAACCAGCTGACATAATTCCTGTTGGAAGATGCTTTTGATGACTTCTTTGAAAAATAACATTTGATCATGTTATGAGTTTTTCTGCCAGATGACAATGAAGCAGTGAAACATGGTGAAGCTTATAAACACAGTGAAGCATGTAAATGTTCCTCTGCCTACCATGTGCTAGGTAACAGGTGCAAAGAGACTTTGTTGAATCTCAAGCTTTCTCTCATGTTAAAAATGTTTCGCTTAACATTGTAGCTGAGCAAAATAAAGGGGTACTTAACAGTGTTATTTTCTTATTCAACTGCTTAGAAAGATCTTCTCTTTAAGATGAGGCATTAGCTACACTGAGGCAATAGGGAGCCTCGTATAGTGTTCAAACATAAACAATTCAGGATGAGTAAAGTGCTTTATCCCAAATTACTTATGCCTACCTTTTTATTTTGCTTTCTAATATGTAGGCAACACTATTCATAGCTAAGAAGGCTCTTGCCATCATGGCTGTGCCATGAGAGAAGGCAACTATCAGACACACAGCAACAAGCAGCTCTTTCTGAAAACAGCTGGTTTTGGTTTTGATGACCTGGGATGCAAGTCTTCCTTTGTGGAGTTTTTAAACTCTGCATGTTGATAAAGGTGGTTGCTGTTTTCCAAGAGTGCTGAAATATACTTAAGTAGTTCTGATGCTAGATGTTTGTGAAATCTTTATTAAATATTAAGTTGAAAATACCCTGTATACTTGGACAAAGCTTGAAAGACATTCTTGCAAAGCTTAATGTTACTCTTAACAATTTCTCATTGATGATGAAGTTTCTATGTAGCAATTTTAGTTTTTAGTTTGATCTTTCTAAGACAGGCAGAATTCTGAAAGAGTTAAGTAAGAAACAGCTTATTATCATGGAAATATATAAAGCATATCTTTATTATGCATACCTTTGTCACCATCAAGTAGCTGGAATTGCACTTGAGATGCATGCTTTGACCCAAAGGAAGCTTTGTATTTTCTCTGACTATTTATAGAAGCAAAAGGCTAACCTGAAATCCCTTACAAACAGTTTACATAACTGTTAAAAATGTAAAGAAAGCTTATTATTATAAGACAGTATTATGCAACACCTAATACAGGACCTAAATTGGCCAGAAACATCTGTCTAGTTCTGCAGATATTATGGCTTACATGACTTATACAGTAAGAGTCATGAATCTGTAACTGGGAATTGAGAAAATACGTAACAAGGCAGTTGCATCTGCCGGTGAACTAGTCCAGATGTGGGACATACCTACTCTGAGGATTGTAATTGTTTACAGGGCAATTTGGTGACTTTACATAACGTGTGATTGCTGATGTTGTCTGTTATAAAGTAGAAATAATACTGCTTCAAAATCTGAAAGCATAAAGTGTCATTTTCCCTCCTACTCGTGGTTTTACAGAAAATTCACTTTTTGGAAGTGAGAAGCATGGCTAAAACACATTTAAAATAATGCACTGCTGTAGTTAAAATGTGGCACTTGAGACAATTTGATTGAAAAGTTCGTTTCACTTGACACAAAGAATGGCTAGAATTTTCTTTTTCTTGGGATGGAATTTTCTAGGAAGAATTGAAATCAGGAAGTAGGTGTTGAGAAATGCTGTTTGTTCTGTTACTGTGCAGTGTTTCATAATAGCCTTCGTTATAAAGCCCTGAGGAAAGTTAAGGGTAAATTCCTGTGTGGGAGAAGGGGCTTTTCTAATTCTCTTGGTATATACTGTTCTGCAACATGCAGAGCATTGCAGAACACAGTAGTTGTTCCAAGCTTTTTAGCTTGTCGGGGATCTCAACAGGAGATTCTGTTGGTATACCTGTGTATATGTTTATTTGAGCATGCACATATAACTTTGTAGGAGTTTAAAAGAATGCAGTTAAGAACAAATTCTCCTCACTTCAGTGACTTCACAGGACAAGACAGCTGGGAAGGTAGAATTTTCTGATGTTTTTTGTGGGCAGCTTTGTTCACTCTCACCCAAGTTGCTGCAGTTCTCTCTGCAAGTCTGTGCATAGCCAGGAAAATCTCCACTGAGGGTACTGGGCAGACACAATACATTTCTTGTTGTAGGATATCCTCCTCATTGCAGTGGGACCAGGTTTGTGTTAGCATCTGCACTTTGTGCCAGAGTGCAGTAAGTCAGAACTGATGGGAAAGAACTGCTGGGGATGGACACAAGTGTCCCCAAGGTAAGAGCTGCCTTGGAAGCAAATTTTTCATTTTTAAATGAAAATTGGTTTGGAACTATGCATTAATTTCAAAACCCGTGAATCTGCCTATATGAGCATTTTAAAACTTGAAGTTGGCTGGTGTGTGTATGAGGGCTGGAAACTTCTGAAAGATTAAATGAGAACAGTAGTGAATGAGTTGCTTTTGTTGTATTTGGAAGATTATTCATACCTTACACGTAGTTTACATTTGTTTGGGTTCTTTCAACCTTTAAGTGGTAGTGACTCTTGAAAGGAATGTGCTGGGCCTGGATTTAAGTTGATTGTGGTGGTAAGGATTTGGATAGATCCTTTATTTCCATCTTTCAAACACCCACAAAAAAGTTCTTTTTCTGTTCTGTTCACTTGCTTTCAGTAGATGTATTTGACTGCTTAACATCTCTAAAGTTAATATTGTGGTGTTTCCCAGAGCTTTTGCTCCTCATGGAAGCCTGGTTTGGTCAGTACTTACTCTTTGTTTCTGTTTTGTCAGCAGCCATGCAGCAGGTCTTAGACAACCTTACTGATCTGCCGACATCGACAGGCGCTGAAGAAATAGACCTGATTTTTCTTAAAGGAATTATGGAAAACCCTATCGTAAGATCACTTGCTAAGGTATTTAAACTTGCTGTTTTGAGTAGAATCTGGAAATATTTTAATTCTTCAATTATTGTGAACATTGAGTATGGATTGAGGTGTTAAGAATGGCTTTCATGTATAGTATGTCTTATTAAAAGACCTGAAGGCAAGCTTGAAGATAAAGATTTGGTATGGTGTAATTTCTGTGCATGCTGATTGTTATATGGAAGTTTCTAGAGGAAGAAGAAAAATTCAAGGACTACAGAAATAATGTGGTTACATTATTTATGAAGAAAAAGTCAAAATATTTGAAATTAGAAGCACTTGATTTTAATGTAGTCTTGTAACCACTGTTGTGTGCAAAACCCATATGCCTTCTGACTTTTAGCAGTTTTGCCAAAGAGGAAAAGTGAGAGCACTAACCTTCTTTCTCCTATGGCATAAACAGCTCTTCTTTTTGTCTTTAACTCAAAACCACTTTCTGATCAGCCCAGGGAAATATTCTCTCCATGCCGTTTTCTGGACCTCAGAATAATGCTGTTACCTTTGATTGTCAGCTCTGTGAGACATGGACTGTCCTTACTTTTGGTCTTGGGTTACAAAAATCTTTTATTTATAGATGGTAGCAATCAGTTATAAATACGTAAAGTGATACTTGCGAAAAATCTTTAGACTCTGTACTTAAAATGTAGCTGGTCTTACCAGTAGGAAATGCAGTCACATTACATTGCAGCACTTACTTTCTTTCTTAATCTTCTTCAAAATAAGCTTCTTTCATGAGGAAAACCCAGTTAGCTTAAATGCAGTTGTCTCTTTATTAGGAATAGACATCTGAAAGCAATGCCCTCTGGGCAAGTGTGAAATATTCTGTAAAGTTAAAGGATTGTTGTGCAGGGATTTTGCTCAATATAAAAATCCAGAAAGGAAAACTTCTCATGAGAATTCATGGAAGAATTTACTTCTGTTAAGCGGTTAAAAAAATTGGTTTTAAGTCGAAGACATTACATAGTAATAAACTTAGAAGCAATAGAAGTGCCTCATATGCTGGTAAGATGACTGCACAGGGAAAGATTTGTGTACTAAATTTACTAGAGTAAGTAAAAGCACTTTCTTACTGAAGTTGGAAACAACTCTTAAGTATCTGCTGCATAGGTCATCTTTAATTTAGTATTTATTGTGAAGAAAATGTTCATTGCAAAGCCTTTTTTTTTATATCAAGAATTTCTGCTTTAATGGCCAATTACAACTATGTGGAATGTAATGACTACCAGATGTAAAAAAATGTTTGTAAGGGAAACAGGTTCTTAAGAGTAAACATGCTCTATCTAGAATGCTGAAAGGTTTTGATTGTGTTCACATGGCATGACTACACTCACATTTTCTTCTGTAATTATTTTGGAAAAAATCTCACTTTTAGCCAGCAGAGCTAAATAAGTATAAGACACATTTCATGAATTGTATGTAGTTCATACATATATATATATATGTATTTGTCCCTAAAAATACATGAAACTTGTTTTTCTATTAAAGAGCTAGTTTTAACAGAATTAGCAATTCTCAGAACCCTGAGATGGTCACATTACTTAAGCAGAATAATTTCAGAACAGGCCAGAAATGCAAAAGCTTTTTCCATTTTCCTTTATTAGCCAGTTACTAAGACTAATCAATGTGTAAAGTATGCCATAAAGGACAAAAAGAAACATGGAAATGTGCCATACAAAGCCATACAAACTTACATTTTGTTTTCAGTCCTTAGAAAATGAAGGCAAGCAGTAAGCAGAGTAGTTACTTTATAATATTTTGCAGTGCAAAACTTGGCTGATCTTTTAAAACTGGGTTAAGTTCATTTCACACTTTTTCTGTTTAGAATAAAGGCATCAAGGTAGAAATTACAGATCTTTTTTGCAATAGGTTCTTTGACGGTATCTTTCCATTTTTCTGTACATGGCAGGGGAATGGGGAAGTAACCGTAATAATTTTAAAATGTTTTTTCCTGTCACTTACCAATGTTTATAGACTCACAGAGTAGTTTGTGTTGGAAGGGACCTTTAAAGGTCAGCTAAGTCCAACCTCCTTGCAGTGAGCAGGGACATCTTCAACTAGATCAGGTTGCCCAGAACCCACTCCACTCTGACTTTGAATGTTTCCAGGGATGGAGCATCTACGACCTTTCTCTCAGCAGCCTGTCACAGTGTTTCACCACACTCATCCTAAAAACTTTCTTCCCTGTATCTGGGCTCAGGTGTTCTCTTTTAGTTTAAAATCATTATGCCTTGTCCTATCATTACAGGATGTACTAAAAGGTTTATTCCCATCTTTCTTTAAGTATCCCATATTACTTGTAAATTTGAAAGGCTGCAGTTAGATCTTCCCAGAGTCTTCTCTCCTCCAGACTTAACAACCCCAACTCCATATCTATCCTATGCTGACGTTTGTGTTCAATCCTAACTAGCCTTTAGAATTGTGCTTTTTGGAAAATAGTTGTGGAACTTGGAACAGGCATGAATTTTACCGAGTCTTGCTACAGAACTGTCTTATCAAAATTCTCTTCTCCTGGACTGATAACTAGACTTTAACCTCAAAACTTTTATCTTCTTTCTGCAGTCACACTATTGCTTTTAGTATTGTAGCACAGCCTACAGCAACCCAGGTCAATACCTAACTCAGGCCAAGGAAACATCTTGGGAATAATGAGTCTCGTATTTAAGGTGTCAGATTGTTGGAGGTAAAAGTTTTAGTATTTGAACATTTGGCAAATATAATAAATATTGAATGCATGGAAAGACTCAATTCAGCATCACTGTTTCTGAATTGATGAATTGAAATGAAAAAAAAAAAAAAAAGGCAGTATTTAAGTTAGCTATTCCTGTTTGTTTGTTTGCTTGTTTGTTTTTTAAATTATTCATCCATATTCTGCTAGTCCTCAGTACATTATGGGATCAGAGGTTGTTCACTGATAAAACTTCCTGTTCCCCAGTATATACACAGCCTTGATTTTGGAGTAAAGGGTGAGGATATTTGTATTTAGATTATACTCAGTAGATTAAAAAGAATGTACGAGAAAGAAGGTAATCCATATCCTCTAATCTTATGAAGATTTTGGAGTTGGATTATGTTTAAAGGTCTTTAGTTTTGTGTTTTTACTTGCTGTAAAAGAAGTAAACTTTAAGAGAAGGATATTGTTTAATGTATGTGTTATGTACAAAATAATGTTCCCTTATTAAGGAGAATGTGTGTAGGTGCTAAGCTTCCTATGACTTTGGAATCATAGTCATTTGGTTTGTGTGTGTTGGTGTTGGGGAATGTTTGAAATGTCTTTATGTTAAGCTAGCCTTTCCACAGTTTGATCATCTGTCCTGCAGGAATAACATTTTATAGATATGAAGTAGTAGAATTTAATACTCAGATAATTACAGGACACCAAGTTTTCTGGCTTTAGCAACATTTTATTTTAAGGTCTGTTTTAAAGCACTAATAAGAAAGTAGAAGTGCGTGCATACATTCAGATGATATATATGGGAAATATATATAGATGACTCTCAATTATATCTATTATTTGTTTGTTTTTATATGCCAAAGTGATTTCTCTTTTTTTAAACTTCTTGTTGCTACAGTGTTGAAAATAACTCTTAATTGAGTGTGTTGAGAATCTTAGTTATTTTTGGCCTCCTCTTATTTCCTCATTCTAAGATGCAGCACTGCCTGCAATAAGTAAAAGAAGTATTCAGATTTATGAGATTTTTCTCTTGCAGTTCAGAGCTCCTACCTTTCAATGAATTCCAGTATCTGTAGTGTTTAGGAAAGGATTATGTCTGCAGGAATAGCTCTAGAAATAGATGGAAGGTTATTAAAGAATCACAGGATGGTTGAGATTGGAAAGGACCTCTGGAGGGCATCTGCTCCACCCCATCAGTTCAAGCTGGGCCACCTGGTTGCCCAGGACCACATCCAGACTCCTTCTGAGTATCTCCAAGGAGTGGGACTCCAGCCTCTCTGGTAACCTGTGCCAGTGCTCAGTCACCCTCACAGTAAAAAAAGTGTTTTCTGATGTTCAGACAGAGGCTCCTATGTTTCAGTTTGTGTCTCCTGTCCTGTCACTGGGCACTGAAACCACTGAAAAGAGCCTGGCTCCATCCTCTGCTGAAAGTCTACCTTCAGGTATTGGTACACATAGATGAGATGGCCCAGAGCCTTCTCTTCTCCAGGCTGAACATTCCCAGTTCCCTCAGCTTTTCCTCAGATGTGAGGTGCTTCAGGGCCTTCCATCATATTTGTGGCCCTTCACTGGGCTCTCTCTGCTATGTCCAGAACTGAACACAGTATTCCAGGTGTGGCCTCACTGATGCTGAGTAACACTCGCCCTTCTGGCAGCACTCCTTTTAATGCAGCCCAGGATGCTGTTGGCTGCCTTTGCCACAGACTTTTCTGAAGCATTTCCTTTAGTTATGCAGGATTTCCTTTGGAATATGCTGGTTTGGAGGTGTTTCAATGGGGGGAGTCTGGGGTAAATGCTTCTCTTACAGATTTTATTTTTTTTCTGAGCTCCCATAGTTCCTTTTTTGTCCTTCTTCTGGAATGTGTGCTTGTATGAGCTTCTGAAGCAGAAAGGATCCTGAGGTGCTATGCTGTTCTGAGGGGGGTGCTTGGTGTATACAGTGTAGAGCTTACAGGAAACAAGGACATACAAGCTTCTCTGACAGGTGCTGCTTATAAAGTTTGTTGGGTCACATAGTTAAGCATGCAATATCCTTCAGCAGTATAAAGATAAAATATACGGGTTATCCTAAATGTATTTTTTCTGGCTTCCCTGCTGAATGTTGTGCCAAGAAATTGCTTTAAAAATTCATAAATTGGAACCACTTAACTTATTTACAATATAGTCTCATGTGTTTAATCTTACAGGCTCATGAACGACTGGAAGATTCTAAACTTGAGGCTGTCAGTGACAACAACCTGGAGCTAGTGAATGAAATTCTTGAAGACATCAGTCCCTTAGTAAATAAAGATGAAAATATTGCAGAATTGGTTGGAATACTCAAGGAACCTCACTTTCAGGTGCCACCTTTTACTGTATGTTACCAGCTTACTGTATCATGTCCACTATGGATCTAGGAATAATTATGAAACAAAACCTGAAATGTAGCCAGCTGTAATATGTAGGATTTACACTGAATGAAAGGTAAAGCAGAAGCCATGTGGGGTTACAAATAAGCCTGATTTTATTCTTTGGTATCATGTCAAGAACATCTTCACTCACTGTATTATAATATCCTGGAGTTTCTGTTATAAATCTTGGACAAGCATTTACTTTCTATATGACTGGAGTTTCCATAACAATTCCCTGAAGCCTTAACATTTCCAGGTGATCTCATTTCCTGATACAGAGCATTCTGCATTTTGGTTCAGCTGTTTGCATTCGTACTTGTGTGTAAGACGTACAGTTTGTAGAGTGAATGAACACGACTCTTCTATGACGTGATCTGCACTGCAGCTAAAGTTCAGACTCTGCATCCCCCTCCCTGTTGCTCTGCGTATGTGAAGTGTTGACATATGCTTGTCAAAAGCAGATGTTTTTTCCATAGCTGCCATTCTATGATTGGCTTCCACACTGACTTTTAATGATTAGGGTTTGAAAGTCCTTGGTAGATTCTGGCCTTCCTGGGCAGGCTTCAGTAGACTTTAGTACTTATCTATAGGTATCCTATAGAAGGACATAAGAAAATCTTTTGCCACAGTATAAATGAACTGCTTTTGGCCCACAGGTATCTAGCCATAGACATTTTGGGGGTCTATGAGTTTAAACACACTTCTTTGCCTAACTTTTCAGTTACAAGCTGTACAAACATAGCAGTGAGATGCATTGCTCTTTAACATGGATAAACACTGGAAATGCTTTCAAGCTGCATTATGATCTGTTGGAAGAGGGAACACTTTAAGAGCTCAGCTCTTCTGAGAGATGACAATTTCACTATCTCTCTTGAAGAGTGATGTGTTGGCCTCCTGTCCAGACAGGCATCATCAAAGACTATGATTTGGAGACTTACTCTTGAATAAACCTGCAAATCAGTCTTTGATCCTTAGCAGAAATTCGTACTTGCAAAGGAGAGGAAGAGTTTGGAGGAATTGGTAGTTAAAATGCAAAAGGGTAAGACGTGGGGGTCAACTGGTGCAGTGACAGACCTGACAAAGATCTATTGTGTTAGATAGAGAAACTAAACCTGAAAGTTAAAGAGGATGAATCAAAAGATGAAAAGGACATAATCGTCGAAGTGCTACACTTTGTAAGGCACTGTAGCAATGATTTCTGGAGAGAGATAGAAAAGACCAGAAAGCAGCAGGGCAAAGGATCTTTGTGGTGGAGACTGAAAGTGGCCTGTAGGAGAGGGACATAAAAAGCAAAATTTATTTAGGGTGAATAGCCAATACTGAGGCAAACCCAGCATTCACTCCTGTTCAGTGGTCAGATTTACAGAGAGGCACAACATGATGCTGTGTCAAATACTCCTTTAGTTAAAGCTTAAGCAACTTAAACATGTAATTTAAAAGTTCCAAAGTAGCTGGCAAACTAAAATGTCAATATTTATTCTATTTCTCATATGTTTTTTGTTGTTTGATTTATAAGGAGTGATGTGAAATTGTGGATGTGCTGTCTTAACTTTACAGTTTTGCTCTGATCTTTTGTTAGTATTTCCTAATTGCATGTTAAAGGTCCATTTAGCAAACATCTCTTCTGTTTTCCTTTCCTGTCCCAGGAGTAGGCATCTAATGAAGACTGTAAGGCTAGGACAAGCCCAGTGATACCTTCCAAAATTTTTTGTGAGGATTTAGTGATTTTTTGCTCAGATTTCTGAGTGAGAAGTAGTATGAGCTTATTCAATTGTTTTTGGAACCCATGTGAAAAATCCGTCATTGACAGCATCCCCCAGCAGAGTGGAGACTGTGCTCTTTTGGTTTTGACACTGTCTACTATCAATTTCACTTAATATTCTCTTGCTCTTATCTAGGAAGAAAGTGAACAGTTTTTCTTAAAAAGCTTTTCCATTTTACTCATGATTTGAGAGACTCATTGTGTCTGTCTGTCTCAAGTAAATAAAATGAAGGGAAGCAAAGCTGTATACAGTGTGGATTTATGAAGTGGTGTCGTAATTTCCACTGCATCTTCTACTCATGGCCTAAAAGTTCCCAGTATTCGGTTTGCGTTTTTAACAGCTGGTGAATAGAATAGAATAGACTAGTTTGGTTGGAAGGGACCTGCAGGGATCATCCAGTCCAACTCCCTGACAAATTCAGA
>WEIV01021770.1:288-13991 GCA_013390005.1 Calyptomena viridis
TAAGAGTCAGAAAAAATTTATTTAGTAAATAATTCCACTTTAATGCAAGCATTAGGGTGATGTCTGTGAACATACATTATTTTCTCATCTATCACAGCAAGGTAATAGTTGCAGGAGAAGGTTTCTCTAAAATAGGTTTGGGAAATTTTTCCCTCTGCTGCTTTGATTTGATGTTCTGTATAACTTGACAAAACAGTCTTGCTATAATACGATTGTTTTGTTTTGGTTCGCTTTTTTCTTATTTTTATCTTTTAAATTGAACTTCAGGAATCCAAAGCACTAAAGCATAGGTGCTTCTGTAATTTGAAAAGAAAATAGATAAGTTGCTTGTGGCTCTCTGTGTTCTTAAACACATTTGTCTACCTCTCTACATGATATAGTGATAAAGAGTCCAGCAAAGACTGATGTGTTATGACTTGTAAACTTTTATTTTTCTTCCTTGTTGACCTTAATTGACTGAGATTTTAAGTCTGACACATAACTATGTATCTGTTCTATTATTTCAATTCAAATCACAGCTATTCACATTATTAATTCCACAGGCTCTTGTCTGACTACTTCTGCTCTAATTTCTTCCCCTAGCTATTTTTTTTTCACAGTCTTTTTGTTCTTTAAGCCACAAAGTTCTGCATCAGGGTCTGTGTAATGTGCTGACCTGAAACCTCAGTTTCCAAGCAAAGGATTATTGATATATTAACTGAATTTAAAAATTGCAATAACAAATTTTAAACTGATGTATAACTAATTGAGCTCTATTAAAAATATTTCAAGTAATGTTTTGTTCCTATTTTAAATATCTCACAAATGCAATCTTGTGAATTATAGTAATTTACCAATACAGAATCTATGTTGGAGTTTTATCAACTTAGCAATGAGAAGCTATATCTTGTCGATGAAATGAGTTATATTAAGTTATTTACTGCTTTCAAATAAAAATCAGTTTATTTTCTGTTCCTTAGACAGAAAATATATCCAAAATGAAATGAAGAGAAAGTGGTCTGAACAGAACACATGGGCGGGTATGAAGAATACATAGTGAAGATGATTCTCATGCAAAAAGAGTGCTGAAATTTCACTAAATGTATGCTTTATATCCTTCTATTTTGTACCTACATATTTAAATTTGGCTTCAAAATTAAACATATTTTTATGTTCAAAGGCAAGTTAATATTCCATGGCATTTTTCTGGTGAAAAAGATAATAGTTGTACTGGAGGCCATATACAAAATCAAATGCCTTTTTAATAATTCTTGATAATCTACTGATCTTTATCAACATTATCAGTCAGCAGAAACATCTAAGTTATTCCATATAAATGTGCATGTTTTGTATACCATATTAGAATTAAAGAACTATCTGAAACGTTAATAGAAAAATTATTACTCCATTTGATCTTCCGAAGAAGGTCACTTCTTTTAGAAGTGATCCAAAAAGAGCAACTAGCTGACTTCTCACCTTGTATTGACAGATTTACCAATTCATCTGTCTGTGCAAGTACTCTCATAATTTCACAGAATCACAGAATCAGAGTCACAGATTATGCTGAGTTGGAAAGGATCCAGAAGAATCATTGAATTCAACTCCTGTCCAGGCACAGGATCATCCCCAGAGTCACACCATGTGCTTGAGGCTATCATCCAAAGGCTTCTTGAATTCTGTCAGGCTTGGTGCTGTGACCATTGCCCTGGAGAATCTGTCCTGGTAACAGTAAATAACTTCTCCCAACCACCTTTAACTGTGCAGTTGGAGGAATACAATCTAGGGAAAATTAATGAGGTATGTGCACTTGATAAAAGCATGGGGGAAGTGAATAAGTATTTATTCAGGTTTTGAGCAATGACAGAAGAGGGAATCAGGTTCTTCACTGAGTAAACAGCGAGGGACGATAAAAGATGGGTGCAAATAAAAGTTGAAATAGAGAAATTTTGTGGGATGGTCAACAGAGGAAGCTTTTCTGTTTAAAACTTCAATTCTGGGAGCCATTGCCCTTTAATTTATCTGAGCCATCTTTTAAATGTCACATTGCAAAGTTGGCTTAATTCTTTTCATGTAACTGGATGTGACATTGTTTTTCTGTTTGTCTGTTTGTTTGTGGCTTTTTTTTGGGTGGGAAGGAGGGGTGTTGGTGTTTTTTTTGAGTATTCCTGCTTTCTTTTTTTTTTTTATTTCTGTGACAGCTGTCTGGAAAATTTGGTGGACATCCATCTTCAATGCATTAGAAATAGATGAAATACTAACGATGTCAAAGTTGCAGGGTCTTCCATATACTTTTTTAATCAGACGAGATGATATGGCTTGTGATGACCACACAAATTAGTGAGATTAGTGAGACTGAAAACACCAAAATCTTTCATGACTCCTGCAATGAAACATTTCCCAGTTTCATCAAATATCATGCCACTATTAAACGTTAAGGACAAATATTAATGTTTCAAGACATGACAGGTAGGAACTAGATTCTCATTCTCCTTATTCTCTCCTTTTTGACATTTAGTTTATCTGATGTCCTAAGTCTAGGAATCTGACAGTAAGTATTAACAGTAAAAAAATGGTCCTGGAAATCTTCTATTTTTCCTTACATTCTGGGCTTCATTCCTTAGTATAACGTAATTCCAGAACACACAGACCTTGAAAAGACACTTGTCAACTAGAGGAAAGAAAAGGGAGGCAGAATGTTTCCTTCCATTCATCATCTTAGTTGTAAGAGTCAGCAGATAAGCAGAGCTGACCAGAGCTGGCAAAGATGATTCACAACAGAGGTAAAGGTATAGTTGGGCTAAGAATTGCAGAGCACCTAAAGAAAAGCAAAATATTATTATTATGAAGACAAGACACAAGGATCAAACTTCTCTACAGTCAAGATCCCTGATGACTTAAGATCTATGTCTGAATTGCTCAAACCAGTCAACCTGCAGGATTATGAAAAGCAAATCTCAGATGGAAATTCTTCATAATTTTTTTTTTTTTTTATGTAGTTGGGCTGTCATGCTTTTGTTCAGGTTTCTGTAGCAGAATATGTAATGGATGAAGCCAAATATCTTTGAACTGGCAAGTGGATATTTCTGTTAACTTTCCTGTAACTCCACTCCAAATTTGAAATTCTTTTTTTTCTTGTTTTCCAACAAAAACAGTCCTGCGCTTACCAGGAAAGATTCTGCATTTGCAAAGCAGAATAATTCAGATAAGAAGTGAATGGAAATGTGTGTAATACTAAAAGACTATATGTAAACAAGCTGAAGAATATTAGAGTACAGTCATAAAGAACCTTTATGTTATCTATAAATGTTTTGAAAAATATGTCCATGTATTAAATCTTAATATATAGATATATATGTGTATGTGTGTATAGAAAAAAATTCTAGAAGTATATTTGAGGAAATCTGTTAAGGTAATGTGTACGAGTTATTGGTTTTGTGACAGCTATATCTGATCCTCTAAAATTATTTCTTTTTTTTTCAGTTTAATGAGGAGTGTAGAGGGTGGAAAGAATAATATAAAAGGAGTAAAGTGAAGTAATTATTCTGATAAGACTATGTTCCTACATAAGATAAAACTTTTTTTTCTTTTGCAGGAGATACTGACCACATGCAAAGGGCCAATGAACTTTCATTGATTCACTTCCAGATATTTCATTTGGAGAAACCTATATTAAGACTACAGACCAGATAAAACAATTGTCTTGCACAACCAGTCTACAGCTCCTTTCCACAAGTAATCAACACAACAACCCTTCTGAAAGCAAGTTTTATAGCCAACAACAAGGACTAAGCCTCTCTAAAGTACTGAAAAAAAAAGATACATCATTCCTTAATGCTGATTGAATAGTTGCCAGAAGACTTTTTCCTTACAAATCCAAAAAACTTGCAATATTAAATGCTTAAAATACGGCAAAATACTGATTTCAGGGGAGCAAACATGGGTCTGACAACTGTTAAAGAGCATTGCACTTTGAAGAATATTTTGTGTTTATTTTCTAGTTCTATGAAACATCAATCTTCCTCATCTGTTATTTTGGCAAATACCGAAAGATTTCTTTTGTTTCCTAAGATTTAAATGACAAACAAAAGACGTTGATTCAGCCTATTTATTTATTAAAATTTTAATATATCTAGCATGAAAGAGCCTATTCAATGGTGCAATTACAATTTTTTTCCTTTTCCTGTTCTTATTTCCATGATTTCTGCATGGAGAAAGTATATTCCACAGCAGCATTCTATAAGATAGAGCTGTTTTGGGGTTTTTTCCCCTCTTCTTCGGAACAAAACAAACCAAAAGGTTTTACCAAATGCAAAACTATAACGGTCTATTTGTTTTACCATCATAAATATAGCAATATAGATGCAAATGAGAAACATCTCCTTTCCCTGCTGAAAAGACTTGTTGATGAGCAAACAGTTCCTAATAATGTATTAAACACTTATGCCAAGAGGAAGGAGAAGAAGAATATGTAAGAAATGCTATGGAAGTATTAAATAGTTTTCTTTTGACTTGTTTTCTTCCAAAATGTGACTGAAGCAATCTTCATCCATCACAGGTCCCTAGTTTTCAGATCAACTCTTAGAATGTAGAGAATTCAATTTTATAGGTATTTATATTAGGAATAAAACAAACCTTCAAACCTGAAGTGATGCATCATGTTGACATAACAAATGTGGACACTAATTAAAGAGCAGCAGATTCCAACAGAGAAGTTTGCCCTCCATCTGCTTGACCTGAGGTAATAACAATGTTCATTTAACTAGAGGTGACAGATTTTCTTGTGTTAGTCTTGAGTCACTAAAGTTGCAACCCTCAGTATGAATAACAATAACCATATGTGTGACATCATACAAAACCCACAGTTAACTACTCCGTAAATTTGCTGTTTTCTCCTTAGTTGTTTTTCTTCTGTGATACTAAGGCAGGCATGCAGACCAAGTGCATGGTTCAATTCTGAATTTTTCATACATACACAAGCCTTTAAAATACTCGTAGGTCTTCAGATTTTGAGTGGCGCTGCATCAAAACCTATACACTTGTATGCTGTAAGTTAAAAGCAAGATGCCCAAAATGTGTTACAAATTCTTCAACCAATTAATAAATAATATTTCTATCCTCATCACCACAGAATCACAGAATTAACAAGGTTGGAAAAAAACCTCTGAGATCATCAAGTCCAACCTATTATCCAACACCATCCCATTAGCTAAACCATGGCATTAAGTGCCTCATCTAGTCTCTTTTTAAACACTTTCAGGGACTGCGACTCTACCACCTCCCTGGGCAGCCCATTCCAATGGTGAATCACTCCTTCAGTGAAAAATTTTTTCCTAAGATTGAACCTTAACGTTCTCTGACATGGCTTGAGGCTGTGTCCTCTAATTCTGTCACTGGCAGTCTGAGAGAAGAGACTGACCCCCACCAGACTACAAACCCCTCTCAGGTAGTTGTAGAGAGTGATAAGGTCTCCCCTGAGCCTCCTCTTCTCCAGGCTAAACAGCCCCAGCTCCCTCAGCTGCTCCTCATAGGGCTTGCGCTTCAGTCCCTTCACCAGCCTTGTTGCCCTTCTCTGCTCGAGCAGCTCGAGCAGTTTGAGCAGCTCGAAATCTTTCTTAAGCTGAGGGACCCAGAACTGGACACAGCACTCGAGGTGTGGCCTAACCAGTGCTGATTACAGGGGAAGAATGACTTCCCTGGTCCTGCTGGTCACACTATTCCTGATACAGACCAGGATACCATTGGCCTTCTTTTAGTTCTAGAAGTAAATACAAAATAATTTTCTAATAAAAAATTCTGTGGAAGTTAAAGGGTGAACCATCCAAGTCCACCTCTATAAAGACACCAGAGATCACTGGGTTTCTATACCTAGGAAGTAAAAAGACCTGGCCTTCAATATCCACTCCCTGCTTACTAGGTGAAATCAAGTGAAAACTTCTGGTAGACCTCAGCTTTAATAAATCATCAACCAAGGAAACCTTTAGTATGGAGGACTTTCATTAAAGTTCCCCATGGGAAAATGTGTCTCTGTTTTCTGTTAGTGTATTAGGTTCTTCATATTTTTGACGAAAACTTTTGCCAGGGACTAAAAGATCACTGCAAGAACCTGATGAACTGACAGTATGCTTGAGAAAAAAAATGCTTCAAGGTAGTTAAAATGTAGCCATCTCTAGGGTTCTTTATTGTCCCACAATAGTGTAGCCCTAATAAATAAATGACAATTAGTCACCAAATCTCAAGATCCATTTGGTCAAAGGCAATTCATAAAATTTAATGGCAAAGCTTTAATTTCAGTAGTGTGTACATCCTGTTGTTTCACTATTGATTTTTAAAATTCCACTGTAGCTCTAAGACAAAAATGAGAGACAAATATAATCAAACCAAAACGTGAGAATTATCAAGAGTTATTTCTGTGGCTAAACTTAGTCAGCAAAGCAAAGTTTAGTAGTCTTATCAGCCATGTTACAACATTTGATGGTATGACAAGACCAAGTGGTCTCCAACAAATCACAAATTGGTTAACCATCAGTACAGCAATGAAACAAGGTAAACTCAACCACGCAGTTTACTCATCAAGCCATCAAGCTATCAGAGAGATTGTTTTTTCCTCTGGCTCAGTATGGACTTAATGTCATATGATTATCACCAGAAACACTCGCGAATGTTTTTTGCTTTGTCATAGCACAATGTACAAAACTCTTTTGATTGAAGGGGAATGCAGGTAATTTAAATGTAAAAAGGAAAGGAAAGGAAAAATACTTTCATGATTATTTATTTGTTTTGGGCTTGGGTTTAAGTGGGGTTTTGTGTCCATTTTTTTCCCCTTTGGAATTGTTTCTTCACTGCGATAAATAATGTTCCTTTAAATTATCTAGGTTCCTCAAACTCCTTTTTGTTGACCCACAAGACAAGGGAGCAGCCTCGCAAGTTCAAGATCATAAATCCAAAGATTACAAAGAGGGAGCAAAATTCATGAGAAAGGCTTGAACTCATGGCACCCCTCTTATGAATGCAGACTGGATGTCAGCAGCCCTTTGGTAAGTGCAAAAGGCTGTCACATAAGATTTTTTAAAAGAAACATTTTTAAATTTTCATCTTCTCTTCTGCTCATTCCTAAGCAGGAATTATTATGTTCAAACCAGAGCAGTGCATAGATCTCAAGCTGTGTAATGAGGAACAACAAATTATATAGTTATATGGATTGGAATCATGGTTCCTAGAACACGGGTGAATCATAGTTGACCTGCAGTGCCATACGGAAGTATCACAAAGAGTCTTCATTGTTATACTTAGGAAAGAAATTACATCAATATTATCTGGTTTCAGTGTTCTGTAATAAAAACATGTTCCTTTTCATGTTATTACAGAAATTCTGTGTTTTATAAATTTTTTTGAGTTTTCATGTTGCCCTTGAACAATTCTTTCAATTGAATGTGTTCATTTTCTCTCCCTAGTTCTTTGGATTCAGGTTTTTCTTTTGTGACAGGAAAACAAGAACAAATGTGTAAACTATTGATTTTAGATCTTTAGTTTAAAAGATCAGTGTCCCTGACTCTTCATGAGAATGAATTTACATTCCAAGCCCTTAATTTTATTTTTTTTTTTAATAGTCCAAATTCTAAAGTCTTTAGGGATTGCCTTGGAAGCAAAAATGAAATAATATTCCATATCTGCATGTTTTGGTACAACATTACATAGGAAATGAAAACATTCTTTTTATTGCTGGAATTGGCTGATGAACAGACAGCATTTTTCTTGGTCTGGAACTCTCATGTCAATATGAGTTAAAATATTCTTTCCATTTCCCTGGTCACTGCGGCTTCTGCCTATCTCCTTATAAAGATTATGCTTATGCTTAGTAAATGAAGAAAGGAATTAGTGATGCTCCTCTCATTTCCTGTCTTCCCACAGATGGTGATAAATTCAAATTCAGACTCCATTAAACCTGAGTAGAGAAACCCAGCAGGTGGCTACACTAATGGAAAATCCTGGCCTTGGAATAATGGGAATTGCAACCGACAGCTCTTCTACACCACAAAAAAGATGATGTATTCCTATTGACAGTGTTGCATTTGAGTCCAGAAGGCTGATCTGATAGTTCAGGCCAAGCACAAGGGAAGCAGAAAGCCCCATGGGTATTTTTCTTGGCTACACTGCTTTAATTTTTGTCATCTAAACCTTCTATTATAATTCATTGTAAAAAACTCATATAAGTTGGAAGGAGAAGAGAAAAAAAATCCCGAGCTTCTGCATTTGGCCTACAGGCATACATTTGTTCTTTTTTCTTAGTTTAAAGGATAAATAAAGGTTGACACACAACAGCATTTCCAGCCACTTCTGTATTTTTAATGCTGACGTTCTTTGCCCAAGTGCTTTTAGCCCATCTGAGAGAGTTTTTACTAAAAAGATGCATAGATTGCCCTGAAGGTGTAATGACTGATGTTCAGCTACAATTTGTGAAGGAATACTATATTCCTGGTCTTTTTTTTCTGCTAGATTTTTTCCCCGCTTCAATTAAATCCAGGGACTATGTCAGTAGCAGTTCTGTGAAACTCATTTGGGAAAGTGATTGGACAGACTTGTAGACTGAATATGAAATTTAAACTACACTTCAGAATATGAGGAGAAAATTTTTTCTATGTGTCTGAATGCCATCAGCAATTTTTATGTGCAATATATTCTGTTTTTTTATCTTAGTATGTATATTTTCCCAAGCTTTCGTACACTGAATTGGTAAAATGGAGGAGTTGCCAACCAAAGGAAATGTTAAAGTGCTTGCACTTTTGCATTATTATCTTGATCATAAGATTGTTTCTATTACACTTATTTGTTGGCAGAACTCAGATTTGTATCAGCTTAAAATATGCATAGTAACAGTTGTAAGAGATCATCAAATTAATGTCTCTAGTCTAAATAATTCTAACCTAAATTACTCTAAAAATTATTATGATTGTTCTTTAAGGGCAACCTTAAAATAGTCTACTGTACATCTCTCTTGAAAATTAATTATTTCTGCAATAGATTTAGAGTTTTCTGAATGGTGTTTATGAAACACATAATTTGCACAAAAGGTAGTATTAATACATAGAATTTAGAAATGCCAGACCACATTTCAAGTAGTGTCTCTATACTGATATTTCCAAAGCAAATTTTTTTCCTTCTTCTAGCATATTTTTCAATAAAAATATATTTTGATGTCAATATAAAATACAAAGAGAAAAAGAGTCTCTTTTTCCTTGCTTTGTTTTGTTTTATTTTATTGTCTTGCATTTTTTTTGCCTTCTCTAGCTTCCTCTTGATAAAAAATATGTTTCCAAGCTGTTTGTCTAGACATTTACTTATTTGTTCTGCATTCAGACCCAACTAGTATACTGACTAGCACAATATTAAAATCAAAATGTTCTTTTTATTGCTTACGAAACAGTTCAAGTGGGATTGCTTTCTTATCTAAGCAACTAACTTCCCACATCTTAATATCTGATTATAATGCTCCAGAATAGTGATTTTCATTATAGTTATTTCTTTCAATTTCTTTTCAGTTCATTTCACTATGCCTGTTCCACAAAATGAATTGTAATAATAGTGACTTCTACATAGAAATTTCCTTCAGGAGTTGGCTTTCTAGTTCCTATTGTACCCATATTTCTCACTTGACACTTACTTACATGTATTTCCAATCATTTATATCTGGAAAAGATAACAATAAAAAAAGACAAGTGAAATCAATATGCTTAATATATCAGTACATCATAAGGTTTCATGTGTAAGGCAATCATTAATAATTCTTGCTTAGCATACACTGTTTCTACCCCATATGAAGTCCAAATGCTTTAGTTAGACTGAAGTATTTCAGTCCTCTGGAAATTGAACTTTCTGTAGTAAGGACAGAATAGAAGGAATCAAGTTTGAACCAATAGCCTCACATCACAGGAAATTGCTAGGCTGATCTAAAACTTGTCCTCAGAAATATTGCCAGTAGAACTGCAGGGATTTCAAAGAAAGTCTTTTTCATGTTAGACCTTCTGGAGGTCCCAGTCCTGGAAAGGATTTGCTGATATTATGCTCTCTCATCCACAATCAGTGAACTTGTAATGATATTCTCATCCGCAGAGGCATCCCTCCTTTTCTCCACACCTTAAATAAAAACACATGCATAATAGCCACTATGCTATCTTTTTTTGTACTTACCAATAGTGGAATGTTCAAAAGTTCATTGTTTTATACAAGGTACTCACTGAATGCACAATTGCAACTGGGACATAATGCTGTGTGCTTACAGAGAAACAGCTCATATATCTCTCAGGATGAAAGTGAGTCTGGGATTAGAGCAGGGGACAGAACTATCTCATTTTTATAACCCTAGATGGAGGGAACATTTTTTGTAATCCTAAATGAAGGAGATGTTCTGCATAACTGTGAATATATTGTTCTTATGAGTGACCTTTTTTATAAAAGGTGAAAAATGTCTGACAATATTGAAGATAAGCAAACTGGCAATGCTTGTGTTCTGATATGAATATCTTACCAAAGTAGCAATCTCGCATATTCCTATATTAGTGAAATATCCTACTATGAGGACTGACTATATCTTGGCTTAGATAAAGTGTTGTCTGATAAATAGACTTAATGCATAAATGTCTGTTGGGAACATGCAACAACAAAATGGAGACAGATGTTTGGCTCTCTTTGGAGCTTATCAGCCCAGTTCAACTGCTTTATCTGTCAGATCAGTTCAGCCCCCAGTCCAGATACAGAGAAGCTCAGTATTTTGTGACTAACTAGTGCTAAATGAATAATTTGTAGCAGATAATACACTTAAACTTCTGATATATAGGAGTAGATCATACTTTTGCTCATTTCACTGAACAAATGTATTCAAAAACTGCCCTTGGAAATATGTTATTTTGTGAAGTAATCAAATATGCAGAATTATAAATGTATGCTTTTAGTTTGGTCAAATCACAGGAAGTGGGTAGTGAAATTAGGGTCACCAAAATACAAGCATTTTGGATGTGTTTGGGACAGGTCTGCCATGTATGCAGGTATGTAATAAATTCAAGTTTAACTGTTGTATGTGGTTGCAGGAAAGTGCATCTTACATGTGGATCCACATGGAAATCCACAGTGTGATATGAGAAGGAAAGAACACAGTTTCTAGGGAATCTCTATGGTGCCCTACGTCTCATTCTGCCTTCAGGAAAATTGTGTGTTTAAATGAGGTTATGCAAAAATTTTCAATTGTCACTGACTTTTTAAAATTTTTATTTCCTAGAATATGAGATTTATAAATTGGAAAGATCTTGGGTCATCTGGTTCATTCCTCTGCAAGTGAAAGATTGCTCCCTATAGTTAAATGTCTTAAATTATTAATTGCTGGTTATCTCTCTGATTAATTAGAACCTTTTCCTTAAAATAAATTATTCAGATATTTTCATTATCTGATCAGTTTAGCAGGTGGCTATGTAATATTCTGAAACTAGTGTGCAGACTATTTTGAAGTATTACCTTACTGTCCCAGGAAGAGCAAAGATCTACTGTGCTAGGTTCTGTACAAACATACACAGGAAAACACAGTCCTTGACAATGTATCTTTATAGTCTCATTAAAGACAAGAGATTAAACCACACAATGGGAGAGAAGACAGTGACAATTTGTGACACTTCAGAGTATTGTTGCATGTGTGCTCTACTGTTTCTGATTTATAATTATTTTGAATATGGGTTCTCTTTCCTATCAAATTTATGTAACCATTCATGTTTCTCTTGCCTAGAGCCTATGTGACTTTTTAAAGGTACCAAGTTACATGTGTTATATGTTTTCAGATGGAGAATATTTGAACCATACGCAATCCTGCAAAATTTTTTCAGTTCTTTTCCTTTAACCTTGTAGCACCAGGCATTTCCACATGCTTTTGGGAAGCAAGTTCATCTACTTTATATCAGTAGGTAAAAAAATCATGGTGCAAAATTATTTGAAACCAGTGACTTTCCTTGTTTGGTACAAGATCCTACATTTTCCTTCTGTAAAAATTCTAAGGGACATATTTTTAAGCCAAATTCAACTTTGACAGAAAGCATTTCCTCCTGAGTGGATGTTGTATGAAGCCTTGTTAACTCCTAGGTTATTTTGACGATAAGTTAGGCTTTAAGATAAATGGTAGGATGTGTTCTTTTGGACGAATTCTCAAGACTTTCTGAAGCTCCTCTGCACTACTTTTCTGGTTTTTATCATAAATCATTAGCTTCCCACTCCCGATGTCACAGTTCTGTGACAGCTCTCTAGTGCCTACCTCCACCTAACCTTAAAATAGATCATGCCTTCTGTCAAGGGACAGGAGCAAGAGTTTTACTGAAAGACTTTGTTTAAGCACATTGGGTGAAGACTTGCTGCAGTGTCACTTCTGAAGGGGAGGTGAGAATGTCACAAACATATTGAAGATCAGGGATAGCAAGTTGGATCTAAATAGTCTTCGTGTTTTACTTGAAGGGGTGGGATATGCAGTTTTCACAGAAGACTGCCCTTCATTACCCTTGTCTTTATTATAGACTTCCAGTTCAAATTAGAAGTGCAGAAGAGACAGAACAGCTGGGCTGTTCAGCTGGAAAAAGAAAATACGAAAATATGAAACATATATTCACATTCAAAAGTAGTGTTAATGGAAACATTGGAAGGAATAAAAAGGCCTTTTGCCTGGTAATAATAATATTTTGTGCTTGTTATGCAGTAAACAGTGTATTTCATAAAAAAAATCCCCAAACACTTGAAATGAACTACCATAGCTTTTTTTCAGAGGTGAACAGAGCAATTATACTGTTTTGTTATATCTCTTAAAGGCCTTTTTTAACTGTGTGAGCCACAAAATTGTACATATTCTGTATTTAGTAGACTCTTTGGCAAAGAACAAACAGCAGTAGTGTACGTGTTCCTACCTCACAGAAACTACCTTGAGACCCCCAAAGAAAGGCCCTGTTTAGAAACAGCAGAAACAGGCCTAGAGGATGCCTACTGAACTTGCAGTTCTGAAAAATGAGGCAGAATATATGAATATTAAATTCAGATCTGATCATTGTCTCTAAATTTAACACCATTCTTTGGGTGATGGAGTACAGAATAATCAGTATTTTTTAATTTTTTTGGCAATAGTTTTAGAATTTTAGTGTGTCTCAGCTATATTATCTTAATCTCAGGTCATCTGTCTGCTACTATTCCTTCCCCTTCGTGTCTTTCTTTTTTTTTTTTTAATCTCTGCAAACCAGTCTTCCTTTGCTCTCTCATCTTTAGTGAACACAGGTTTTACTTTTACTTTTCTCTTTGAAAGTGCTAAGGTTTATACATTAGCTCTCTTACTTCTGTGAAGGAATACTCTGAGATAAAGAAGGTCTAAACAAAGACATCGAGACAGTTCCAGCAAAGGCCTTCCAGGTTGGTGTTGATGTTCTCTGTAGAGAAATATAGTAAGCAAAGGAGTCTCATAATGGTGCCCTCCACATTTCAATGTTTATAAGGAGATGCAGCATTTTTGGATTAACATAAGCTTTTTAAATGTCAAGATGCCTCTGCCTAACTCTGCTAAACCTGTCTAAAAATAGATTGTGAAAGAAGATAAAGCAATATGTAGACTGTCATATGTTTTTGTCTTCTGTTTCTTTATTGGTTTAACATAAAAAAATAATTATAGCTGAAGGTCTTGAAGTGAAAACTGCTTCAGCTGCATAAATCTCCAAGAC
>WEIV01021771.1:1651-11942 GCA_013390005.1 Calyptomena viridis
GTTTTCCCTTCACCACTTATGCATCTAAGAGGTTTATATCTATTCTGTAGAAAAACAGTATCCTCCTGGGGTCTCTGTAAGGGTCCCAGACCCTCCAGGGCAATCTGAGGTGTAGTCTCGATATCCTGGAGTCCGACACAAAACTAAGTTAATTCATGCACAGAAGTTAAGAAGAGTAAAATCTTGCATGTAAGCATGTAAATGAAACAGTGTGGACTATAAATAAAAGATACAAACCATAATGCACAATCAGGAATATGATTAACTAATATAAGAGGTTTTGTAGTATTACTTGTTGCTGGAATGCTAATATGCCTGCATATAACTTGTTCAGGGAAAAAAAAAGTGTGATTTTGAACATGAAGAACACAGTATGCTTGCCCGAAGGTTTTAAGTACATGTGCAGTTAGACTTGTTCAAAGTCTATGACAAAAGTTGCAGACTTACATGGTAGAAGTATAGGTAAAGTTTTTTTTGTCAAAACAAAATGTAGAAAGCACCAAGTGAAAAGCTTAGTGTTCAATGGAAGATAGTAACAAATCCAAGTAAAGACCCAAGCTCTTCAACAAAATACAGAAATTGACAGGTGAAAGCTTTCTTTTGCTAAAAAATGTGGAAGCAACAAGTATAGAAAGAGGGAAATGAAATCTGGAAGTTCTCGAAGTTGTGAACTGAAAGTGAGTGAACCTGAATAAGATTTTATGATGATCCTTGGAAAGAGAAGAAGAAAGAAAGAAAGAAAAATAAAGCTTATGAACTTTCAGAAAACACATTTCAATTAGCTCTCAGAATTGTTATTTAAGGTCACAGGAGAGGAAAACCTGATGGATAAAGAAGGTACAGAGATCTTTCACAGACAAAGGGGTAGAGTAAATAAGGCCAAGTCATGGCAGCTTTATTGACTTCAAGAAATTACTGAGCAAAAAATGTAAACTTGATTACCTAGTTGACAGCCTTATGGAAAAGAAGTATAATGTGAATATGTAGTAACAGAGTCAGAAAGTCAAGGCACAGAATGAGGCTAAGTAGCAGGAAATGTCAAGGGTAATAGGAAAGGATTTTAAAATAAGTTAATTGTAAGTTCCACAAATCTGTTATTGATAAAATGAGGTTGAAGGGAAAAGGAAACCCTTTCCTTTTCCAAGATGAAAACCATCAAATGATTTATAAGCCTTGTTGTGTTTAGCCTTCACAAAAAGATCAGTCAGGAACAGATGGTTAACACAATAACAATGACAAAACTTTCAAGATGAACTTCAAAAATTACAGATAAGAGACAACTTAGATAAATTAGGTGTTTTCAAATTGTCTCGCCTGGTAAACCTCATAATAGTATGCTTAGTGACCTTGCTTAAGGAATTTCAGAATGGTGGGGAGTTGCCTTTGAGAAACACTGGAGGACAACTAGAGAACAGGAGTGCTAGAAAAATGGCAAGTGTAGTGCCTAGTACTGACTTTTACATAGAAACAGGGAGAGGGAAGATCCAGGAAATATGGATTAACAAGCTACTTCAGTTCCAAGATTTTGAGCTTTTGAAAAATAACAAGGAAAAAAGTAATAACTAATGTGGATTTACTGAGAAGAAAATAAGCCAAATCAAATTATAGCAAGGGGACAGGAAGATTGGACAGGAGGAGATACAGTAAATACCACTAGCTTTTGACTCTTATTAATATATTAGCCTAAAAAGTTGAAAAATAAAACACTGTCTTGATTGAAAATATTGAAGTAGTAAGTAGTAGCATTTAGAGAATCTGTTACTACAAATTCACTGTTGAAATGGGTATATATATCTATTGTGTTTCATAAGGGATCTAAGGCTGCTTAGATTTTAATGAAAATTAAAAATTCTTATTTACATTTGGTGATGACTAACTGTAGGAGAAAAATATTATAAAGATGGTCTGGGGAAAAATTAAGATGAAACTCAAGAGAGGCCGAAGAACTCCACAAGTACAAGAAAAACTTGCTTATTATCTCATATCAAGAGAAGCATAAATGGGTCATAGTGTTAACAGAGGAACATCTGGGTTTGGGTACTTAAGGAGAATCATAGATAAATTAAGATGAATCCAGAAAAAGACAGTGCTTGAGCAAATGTGACCTATGAGAAAGAACTGAAAGTTCTGTAAATGTTTATCTTAAAGAAAAGGTTGGGAAAGCCCTGAGGATAAATTACTGATGTAATTAGGAAGGATGTTTGCTAAAAATAAAAAAAATTACTTATTCTCCTTTCTTTGGAGAGGAGAGTGCTAATGAACTCAGATTGCAAGAAGGAAAAAAGATCAAGGTAGAAAGCAGCAAAAAAACCATTCCAATGGTAATGCTAGTAAAACACTGGAATAGCTTACTTAGGTGATACTATGGATTTTGCATTCATGATGACCTTTCAGATCGTTTTTATAGATGCATTTGCCTGCTATATTTAATTGCTGTTTGACACAGAATCATCAACTAAAATTCTTCTCCCTGTTTTTTTTTTTTCGTTTTCTGCAAAACATTTTCTCTGCATGCCTACTATGCAGAGAAATTGCATTGCTAATTTGAACAAGACTTTTGGGAGAATAGTAATAATTTTTTGGCGTTTAATTGATTTTTTTTTCAAATTTTATCCAAAATAATCAGAATTTTATGGAACTAGGACTTAATCTTACGTAAGTTTGCCTTTAATTTGAAAATGTTTCAAAAATGCTTAAAGATTTTATTTTTAAATCCCCAAAGCAAGAAAGAAACCTGCATAGAAAGAAGTATAGCAAGAGAAACTAAAAATGGATGGAAAAATCAAGAAAATGTTGATGATATTTCCACAGGGCTCAATTTTAGGGCCAGTGCTCTTTAATATATTTGTAAGTGATGTGGATGCAGGAACCAAATGTACATTAAGTAAGTTTTCTGACAGTACTAAATTAGGAGGAGCTGTGGACTTCCTTGAGGAGAGAGACATTTGGCAGAAAGAAAGGTTCTTAACCCAGAGGGTGGTCAGTCACTGGAACAGTCTGCTCAAGGAACTGGTCGTAGTACCAGGCCTGCCAGAGTTCAGGGACAGTCTAGATGATCCTCTTATTCATATGGTTTACTTTTAGGTAGTCCTGTGAGGAGCAGGGAGTTGAACTTGAGGACCCTTATAGGACTTTTCCAATTTAAGAAAGTCTGTGAATCCATAATCCACCATAAAAAACCCCAGCTGGACAGTGTAATCTTTATATGAGCCCATCTGACAGTGGTAAATGAGAAGCGTTAACACTCATTATCAATAGCAGTAGTACTATCTTTCTGTACATATGCAATTGAGACTATATCCTGCCAAGAGCTACACAATAAAATGTCAAGAAAATTACAAAGGTAGGTATGTGTCCTGATGATCACTAAGGACTCTCTGTCTGAATCATATGATGGTAGATAGTATGCAGTTTGTTTTCCTACAGCTGAATTAATTGATTAGTCTCAGTTAAACTTCTTTGTTTACTATGAAAATCTGTAACTGTGTCATGTAGGGTTTACCCAAGAAAATTAAAATACAACTTGAAAAAAACATATATATATATATTGAGTTAACATGAAGTTTAGGAGCAATTTTCTGTTAAATTTTTGCTATATTTGAATTTAAAAAAGAGTATATCCAGTGCTGCTAACCTTTTATTCATGTTAATTACAAAGAATGTAGAGTCATGCTTTCTGTGATCTGCAGATTGACATTGGAAATCTCATATTTGGAAATAAAAGAGATCGGCCCTGGAGCTTACGAGCAGTCTCACTAAATATAATGAATTTTCATGTTGGCTAAGAATCATATTCCCTGGTGTATTTAACTTGTGTTTAGTTTATTTTATCACATTTTATAACTGAGATTTTAATCTGTAGATAGGATTTTTAATGCTGCAATTATCTAAATGTACATTCTTGGCTTGAATTTAGAAAGCAATTTGAATCCTATATATATCTGGAAAAAAGAGAAAATCAAAGTTGCAGCATGGTTAAACTGTATAAATTCTGTCTCAAAGATGAATAGAAACACTACATTATATTGAGGGATTTTTTATTTAGAGAAGAATATCTGGGCTTCCCTCTGCTAATTTTTAGCATGGAAATAAACCACTTGTACTGTAGGTTCTTCCTCCTTGAGATGGGCAGCATCTGTAAAAGACCTGCAGACAAAAGGTTGAGAGTTGCTGGGTATTGGACTACTATCTGTTACTGATCTTCCACAAAGTGGGCAGTGAAGTGGCAGCACATAGTCCAAGGGTGATCCAAAAGGCCTTCAGGGCCTTGGAACATAGGGGAATCTGGGGTATCAGTTATGTTCTCCTTCATGCTTTCAGCTGAAGACAGCAAATTTGAAAGGAAAAAACAGGTTGAGTTTATTAATACATAGCTCCATGGCTGGTGCCACTGTAAAAATTTTGGGCTCTTTGACAATGGAAAGGCATTGTCAAAGCCTGGTGCATGCATTAGGCATGCTGGCATGCTGGCATCAGATGGAACTCACCTTTATCAGTGAGGGAGGAGAGTTTTAGCGCCAGAACTAGCGGGGCTCACTGCCAGAGCTAGATGTGAAGGGGGAGGGATCAATATCAGGCTTGTCCCTGGCAAGCTGTGGGATGAGAAGCAAAGGTTAGAGGGACAAGGTGGTAGTGAGGGCCCTGTACTGCTGGCTCTGGGATGTTCTAGCCACACTGGAATATACTTGCAGTCCTATGATGATGAGCCAGGGACTCCTGAGGTAACAGAACCCAACAGGGAAACGCCAGAGAATTAACTCAAAGAAATTAAGGGGTGTTCCACTAGGAAGACAACATGACTAGTGGCCCAGCTGAAGTGCCTCTACACCAGTATATGCAGCGTCAGCAGAAAATAGAAGTTGTGCCACTGGGCTGCTGGAAAGCTACAATTTTGTTGCCATTACTGGAACTTGGTGGAAGGAATCCTGGAGCACTGGAGTTCTGTCGATGGCTACAGGCTGTTCAGAAGGGACAGGTGAGGAAAAAGAGACATAAGAGTTGCCATTTATATCAAGAGATGGATTGAGTGTGAAGAGATGTCTCTGAAGAACATGAACGAGCAGATTGAAAGCCTGTGAGTAAGAATCGGAGAATAAGACAACAAAGGGAACCTTGTGGTTTGTGTCACTAAAGGCCAACCAACCAAAGGGAACCTATTGATGAGGCCATTTTGCTCCACTTACAGGAGACATTGTACTTGCAGGTGCTTGTCTTGCTGGGGAACCTCAAGCACTCCGACATCTGCTGGGAAATAACACAGAGAAATGTAGGCAATCCAGGAGACTCTTAGAATGCATGGAGGATGTCTTTCTGACCCAGGTAATAGACAGCCCTACCAGAACAGATGCATTACTGGATGTCTAGGTCACCAAGCATAAGTGAGCTAACTGGGAACATTGAGATTGGAAGCAGCCTGAGCTGCAATGGTCATGCATTGGAAGAGTTTGCAATCCTGAAGGATATGAATCTCGTAAGTTAGGAACTTTACTGAACTTTAGGAAAGCAGACTTACAGCTCTTCAGGGAGACAGTCAGTGGGATCCCCTGGGAGACTGCCCTCAGGGACAAGGGGGTGGAACAGAGAGAGACGATCTTTAAGGGTATGTTAAATAGAGAGCAACTGTTAGCAATCCCCAGGTGCAAAAAATCAGTCAAGAAAGGCAGAAGAAAGGCATGGCTGAGTAGGAACCTGCTGGTCAAACTAAAGAGAAAGAGGCAAATGCACAGGCAGTGGAAGCAAGGACAGGTATCCTGTGAAGATTATATGAATGAAATATGGTTGTATAGGGATAGTGTGAGGAAGACCAGAGTGAAGTTGTAACTGAATGTGGCAAGAGATGTAAAGAATGACAGGAAGAGCTTCTACAGGTATATTAACCAGAAAAAGTAGGTCAAAGAAGGTGCATAACTCATAAACAATGCTGGAAAACTGTTAACAACAAATGGAGTGGTGCAGTTGACACTCCTCAAGGAAGGGATGACATCTGGAGAGACCTGGACAAGCTCAAGAACTTGCCAGTGGGAATCTCATGAGATTTAATAGGACCAAATGCAAAATGCTTCACCCAGGTTGTGGCAACCCCCAATAACAATACCAGCTGGGGTATGAACAGTCCTTTCCTGATGAGAAGGACTTGGTGGTGCTGGTGGATGAGAGGCTGGACATGAACCAGCAATTGCAGGTCAGAAAACCAATCATGTCCTGGGCTGCATCAAACGCAGCATGGCCAGCAGATTGAAGGAGGTGATGCTGCCCCTCTACTCTGCTGTGGTGAGACCCCACTTGGAGTGCTCCGTCCAGCTCTGGGGTACCAGCAGAGGAGGGAGGTTGACCTGTTGGAATAAGTCCAGAGGAGGGACTTGTTCATTAGAGGGATGGAGCACCTCTCCTGGCTGAAAGAGTTGGGGTTGGTCAGCCTGGAAACAGAAGGCTTTGAGGTGACTAACTGTGGCCTTCCTTTCAGTGCCTCAAAGGAACCTACAAGAAAATCCGAGAGGGACTTTTTACAAGGGCATATAGTGACAGGAGAAGGGGGAAAGAGAGTAGGATTAGATTAGATACTAGGAAAAATTTTTTTACTGTGAATGTTAAGGAAACTTCCTGGTCTGACAATTCATGAGGATCTTTGGCACTCACACTCCCGATGCCAGAGACTTTAACTCCCAGAGCCCCTTCGCAGAAGTGAGCTGATGGATGCATGGTTTGATGCCCTACACATCCCACTCACATGTGGGCAGATCAAGTTTCCTTACCAGTTTGATTCTGGGTTTCTCATAGCAGAGTCTCAGATGTCTAGTTCTATAAAGCAATTTATTCATGTCACAGTGACACACAAAAAGCTCGATTGGGTGCCTCCAAGGAGGCTGCCATCAAAGGAACCCCTGGGCTTTTATACCGTCACAGTTTATCCATGTACAAGTCTCACTCTTCCTCATGCATCCTCCATTCCTGCTGTCTCCCAGTGCCCATCCACCCACCAGGTACCACCTGCCTTTGTGTTCCTTGTTATCCAAAGAGCTGGTAGTTCAAGGCCTCTTGTATGGGTTCCCATTCAGAGCTGAATCTGCATCTCAATCTGCATTTCAACCTGCAGCTTGCAGATGGAGTTACCTGCACCAAATGTATTCCTCAACAGTAAGGGTGGTAGGGCACTGGAAGAGGTTGCCCAGAGAAGCTGTGGCTGCCCCATTCCTGGAAGTGTTCAAGACCAGGCTGGATGGGTGTCCTGGTTTGGGACAAATATGTTCAGAGGGATAAATATTCTCTGATAAAAAGGAGGCCGCAGCTCTCTCTCCCCTGTGGTAGGAAGAGAGAACCTGAAAGATTCAGAGGCCTTTTGTTGATATGATCTCCTTCTCCCTTTGAGGAGGAAAATGTGGGGCACCCCCCCTAGGCCAGGCCCGTGAAAGGGTCTCCCAGTGAAGTTTCGATATTCTAATGTCCCGAACAAGTCCAGAAGAGAAAAAGAGAAACCAAAGTCTCAGGAAAACACAGAAGTTCCACTCTTCCTCCTCTCTGGAGCACCCCTCCAGAGGAGCCCTTTTCAAGCCTTATTTCCTGCAGCTGTGGGAAGGAGTGTTAATGAGCCCAAACGCTCTGCAGCTGGGACCTGGGTATTCCAAGAGTCTTGCTGGAAATTTCCTCCTCAAACTGCTGTCTCAGCTCTCTGGCCCAGTTTAAAGACACAGAAAGGCCCAAGATTCATTTTTCCTGGTATAGAGTTGGCGATATGGCGATATAGGATACATCATAAAGTCACCCCAAGACACTGGGGCTCTGAGCAACCTGGTCTAGTGAAAGTTACCCCTTTCCAGAGCACAGGGATTGGAACTAGGTGATCTTTCCAACCCTAACTATTCTATGTTTCAATGACTTTTTGATAGGCCCAAGATATCTTTTCAGGAACAAAGCAGGTTGCAGAGGCTGAAAGCCTCTTTTGGTTGTGCTGCTTTTATCACAGTATTCTGTCTCCATAAAATTTTTTGCTCAGCTGTGTGTAATGTCTTTCTGTAACCCTGACATAATATGGTTGATGGACAAAAGCAGGTATGAAGAGTTGCATCTACAGATGTACTTTGACAAGTGCTATATCAAAATGCCTTGAGTTTCTGATAATTTTAGTCAAGATTAGGTTACATGAGAAACAAATATTACTAATGAATTTATCTTAAGCTCTGATATTCAGCAGAATCTTCTGCATCATCAGAAATACTAGTGTACAGAAAAAAGTACATGTCCCCACATTAACCATCAAATATAAAATGACTATAGAAATTAAGTGTCTGTGAGAAGGTCTTCAGGTTTTTCTAAATTCTGGAGACTTCTTAGTGAAGTAGGAATCTTGTGTCTTGAAAAACATGTTGTGGAAACAGTAAGAATCAAATTTTGGTAATCTTTGACGAAATGGAAGAGTGAAAACATTGAAATTACAGTGGTTTCCTGTTATCTACTAGTTCACCCTGCAAAAAGTATGTTTTCATCAAATTTCGTACAGTTTAATATTTTCATTCCAGGTTGGTATTACACTTGTAACTTGAGATACTTAGAAAGTCCTGCAATGTCCAGAGGATACCTTTTTAAAGGGACAAGTCTGTCAACACTTCCAGAAAGTGTTCTGTCCATTACCTGGATATGGTTCTTCTTCTTGGATCTAGGTGAGAAAGCTGTGGAAGGCTATCTGAGATGGTACGGCAGCCCTGAAGAAAGGTTTCACTGTCTGGAAAGGAAATTCTACCAATTGCACCAGGATTAGGCACTGTGGCGACCCAGCCATAGGAGCTTGCAGTGCTTGGTAGCTGTGGAAATTCAATTTCTGTTGAATAGGTCCATTAATGCGTAACAAAAGAACTAGGTGCTTCAGTTAATATTGACAGCAAAACTCCAACAGGGTGCTTAGAGATGCAAAGGTCATGGTAAATTAAAGCACATCTAATTCAGAGTAACACTTATTGCAACCTGATAGTAGCATTGGTAGTAAATCCTGCACAATTTTTTCTCTGAACAGTGTGAAGTGTAAATTCTGGAAGGCAATAGATATCTGGGACTCAGTCCATATCCTGTAAAAAATGCAAACCATTTCTCTGATTATGACATGAGAGATGAAGTAAGTTCTCTGATTATGATGTGAGAGACGGAGTAATTGAAATTGCTTAGCAGAAGACCTCTTGAATATTTATAGCCTGCAAGGTACTGTGACTCAAGCACAGTCAACAAAATTAAAAAATATAGTATGTTTACCAAAAGATATGATCTTATCTCCTTAAATAAAAAGCTAATCCAGATTTGTTCTTGATTATGGGCAGAAAGATTTTTAAAAAATACGAAAATTTAAGATTACTCACTATCAAAGCCCTAATGCAGAGTTCAGATTCTCAGTGTCAAATATAGCAAATCAGTTGTCAGTGGATGAAAGCTCTACCAAACCTTCTTTGAATCTTTATATGCCAATTTTTAATGTTTGTAAATGTAGATCAGACTTATCCTTGCATTATCACAGAATCACAGAACCTTTAGGTTTAGAAAGCACCTCTGGAGATCATCTAGTCCAACAGCCTTGCCAAGGTAGGGTCACCTAAAGCAGGTGACACGGGAATGTGTCCAGAAAGGTTTCGAATGTCTTCAGAGAGAGAGACTTCACGACCTTCCTGGGCAGCTTGTTGTAGTGCTTTGCCACTCTTGATATGACGGCATTTATCTTGTTTTGAAATCACAATCTGGCCTTATAACTGGGAAATGTCACAGTGGTTGCATTTTTATTTCATTAGGAGAAGGTGCACTGAAGATGAAGGACTCAGTTCTGGAAGAAATACTTCTCTCGATGCTGTGAAATGTTACCCAGCTCATCTCTCATTCAAGAGTTTTCAGATAGCAGTTTGGTGTAGAGCCTTTCATAGTCTCTTTAGAAGTTATTCAGTAAACCAAGAATCATCTGCATCTGAACACAAAGGATTTTCTTCCTTTTGAGAAAGAGGATCATCCAAAAAGAGATGGAGTTTCAGGATCTTGCCTGGATGTGGGTTTTATGGTGGGATCTAGAATTGACAGAAACTAATGCCAACATCCAGGTGTCACTTTCTGCTAATTGAATTCTGACAACTGAGATGAGAGTGTTGACTCTAGTGCAAATCATATGTCATAGCTTAACCCCAGTCAGCCACCAAACCCCACACAGCCACACACTCACTCCTCCACCACCAGGACTGGGGAGAGAATCAGAAGGGTAAAATGAGGGAACTCATGGGCTGAGATACGGGCAGTTCAATAGGGAAAACAAAGTTGTGCACGCAAGCAA
>WEIV01021772.1:12845-29189 GCA_013390005.1 Calyptomena viridis
GCAGGTCCTGCTTGACCAGAGTGATCGCCTTCTATGACAGGGTGACCTGCTTAGTGGATGAGGAAAAGGCTGTGAGTGTTGTCTGCCTGGACTTCAGCAAAGCCTTTGACATTTTTTCCCACAATGTTCTCCTGAAGAAACTGGTTTCCTGCAGTGTGGAAGAGTTTTTAACCCTTCGCTCAGTTAAAAACTGTTTGGATGACTGGGCACAGAGTGCAGTGGTGAACAGCACTACATCCAGTTGGTGCCCAGTCACTAATGGGGTTCCCCAAGGCTCAGTGATGAGGACAGTTCTGTTTAATATCTTTATTGATGATCTGGACAAGTGTATTAAGTGCACCCTCAGTCAGTTTGCAGATGACAACAAGATGGGCAGGAGTGTTGATCTGCTGGAGGTTGGGAAGCCTCTGCATAGGGATCTGGACAGGCTGGATTGATGGGCCAAGACCGAGGGTATGAGGTTCAACAAGGCCAGGTGCCAGGTCCAGCATTAGAGTCACGACAAGCCCATGCAGCACTATAGGCTGGGGGAAGACTGGCTGGAAAGCTGCCCATCAGAAAAGGACCTGAGGTGTTGCTCAACAGCGACTGAATGTGAGCCAGCATAGTTCAAGAAGACCAATGGCGTCCTGGCCTGTGTCAGCAATAGTGTGATGAGCAGGACCATGGCAGTGATCCTCCCTCTGTACCTGACACTGGCAAGGCCACACCTTGAGTACTGTATCCAGTTCTGAGCCCCTCAGTTCAGGAAAGACATTGAAGTGTTGGAGCCAGTCCAGAGAAGGGCAACAGAGCTGGACACAAGTATTATGAGGAGCAGCTGAAGGAGCTGGAGTTGTTTAGCCTGGAGAAAAGGAGGGTCGGGAGGGACCTTATCTCTCTCTGTAATCACCTGAAAGGAGGTTGTAGATGTGTGGAGGTCAGTCTCTTCTCTCAAGTAACAAGCAATAGGGCAAGAGGAAAGGGCCTCAAATTGCACCAGTGGAGGTTTAATTTGTCTATTTTTCTTCCCTGAAAGGGTGGTCAGGCATTGGAACAGACTGCCTGGGGAAGTGGCTGAGTCACCATCCCTGGAGATAGTTAGAAAAACATGTAAATACAGTATTTAAGAACATGGTTTAGTGATGGACTTGGCAGCACTAGGTTTGACTCAATGGACTTGAGGGTCTTTTCCAACATAAACATTATACATTCCTATAATACCAATTAGATTATAAGACTTGCACTTGGAGTCAAAGTGCTCAAAGCAGAAGAGAAGATTAGTTCCTATTTTCACGAGTAGAAAGTGACATCCTATTTATTGTGTTATTCTGATGCATGCATTAACACTTCATTTTCACATATTTCCTATCATTATATAGCAGTTGGATTATAAATATGGCTGTTTGTAAGATAGAATTTCCAAGAACATAGAATCAGAGGAAGACATGCTTACTATTTTCCTGGTGCAAATTGAGAGAACTTCCAGTGGTACCACTGGGCTTACAGTATTGTAAAAATGAGACAGAATTCTATTCCTAATCTGCCTTCATACCATGCCTTCATATCCTTGTCTCCATGTCCAAATGCTCTTTCATTTTTGAGTACTTCTAAGTCAACAAAGATGCATTGTCATGGTGATAACTGTAGGATAGCATTGTCACAAAAATAACCGAATTAACTGATTGGAGTTCCTTATTTCATTAAGTGACCGGGATATTGAACCATGTCGTTTCTCTTTCTTAATGCATAACATAATTGACATAGCAAACTCTCACTGTGAGATACATTGTTTTGAGATTTGAGTGAGAGAAGTAGAAAACCTAACAATTTTACTCACAAAGATAAATAATCTATTCAGTTTGTTCACCTTCACCTCTAATAAGTGCATCCATTTGCACTTGCATAAAATGTGATTTGCAAATTGAAATTTAGTATATATTCAACACATGCTACCACTACTACTGTTTTTCATAAATTTATATAGTTTATTGTATTTTATTATTTTATTTTTTTGTACTCAGCATGCAGACATTTTGCCATGTCACTACACATCTCAGGTATTCTTTGTAGGGTTTCATTGCATCCCCCCAGAACACAAACAAAAAAAGCCTCTTTTGCATTTAGCTTTAGAAATACTCTACTGGGACAGATTATTTTTTTTAGAAAAGTTCTCAAAGTTGATCTCACATACTTCACTGATTCCAGATGTTACTAGATGTGCTTGTTGGGAAGCCTACCTGCTATCACATTTCTGACTTGGGTAGATATCTGTCTTACTGTTTCTGGGCTCTTCTGTTCCCACCATCCCTCTCCATTCAGTCCCACAGTTTAATGAGTTTCACAGAAATTCTCTTCATTTTTATCTTAAAGGCAGAAAAAAATATTCATGTCATTTTGCTTGGAATTCACATCACCTATATGATTTTTTTTTTAATTGCTTTTCCTGCAGCATAAGTGGGAGCAGAGTCAGTTGGCCCACAGGAACTCCTAGACACCCACAGCTGGATAAATTCCTGCTGTTCACATTTGTCTTGCCTGTAGGCATTTTTTAACAGTTTTCAGTTCAAGTGCACTTTTGCCTCTTGTTTAATTTATTTTGTCTAACAACATAATAATACCTTTAGGGAGTATTAGTGCTACAGTAAGAGAATACATAAATTCTGTGTATACATGTATGCATTTGTATGTTTTTCTGTCATGTTACCCTGTCTCTCTGGCACACAAATTCCTCCCTTCTTTGGCAACCGTAAGAAAAATGGACCTGCAGCAACCAGAAGTGCCACAATCTATGTCTTCTTCTTGAGGCAAGATGTTCAGGCTGCAAAGAGCCTAGGTCAGGGAAAATGGACAGTTCTCCCAAGAAAATGTTTGGTTGATCAGGGAGAGGCTGTTTGATAGAAACCTGGAAAGGAGCAGCTCTCGAAGGAGACAAATGCAGAGAGCATTTGTGTGCTGAGCAGTGGGAAGATGTCAGGAGCTCTGCTGGTGCTGCAGGGAAAGGGGATCCTGCCAGATGACTGACGTGATTTTTTTTGAGGTATAAAGAATGTAGTTTATTATACTCAAAATGAGAGAAGGGGTGGGGTTAGGTTAAAGCACACACTATGGATTTCAGTTATTACAAATAAACATAAATGGGTAAAGTGCTTGACAAAGTTTAAAATACTTTATCTCTAACAAGTCTGCTTTTGTATAGGTAGCATATTTCTAATATTTGTTGGGCAGATCTTTCACACAATCCTAAACAAGAGTCAAAAGGATAGGGAAATATGCTCCAGAACTGCAATATTTTTACTGGAAATGTACATTAATAATCCCAAATACATAAGTCTTTAACTCAGTTATTTTTCATAAATTTGTAACATTAGCAAAATGAACAAGAATGTGCTCAGAGAAGCATATAATACCTCTATCCATTTCCATATTTTCTGATCATTTCTGTTTCATGCAATTTTTGTTTATGGACCAGATGTGGAATGGTTCTGACTCTATTATGCCCCCCTGGAACAACAGTGGCTCAAGAAAACTCTGTACTTCACAGAATCACAGAATACACCAAGTTGGAAGGGACCTACAAGGATCATTGAGTCCAACTTCTGGCCCTGTACAGGACCAAGCCCAAGAGTCACACCATGTGTCTGAGACCATTGTCCAAATGCTCCTTGAACTCTGTCAGGCTTGGTGCTGTGACTCCTGCCCTGGGCAGCCTGTTCCAGCACCCAACCACCAACCTTCTTCTGGGTGAAGAAACTTTTTCTAATATCCAACCTAAACCTCCCCTGACACAACTTCAGGGCATTCCCTCTGGTTCTGTCACTGGTCACCACAGAGAAGAGACCAACATCTGCCCCTCTTCCTCTCACAAGGAAGAGATCTCCCCTCAGTCTCCTCTTCTCCAGACCGAACAGACTAAGCGACCTTACCCAGGATTTCCAAAAATCTTTATAACAGCAGTAATCCAAGACCTTATTAGAAAGTGAGCCGTGGCAGTTGATTGTATGTGAGCAGATGAACAGCTATGAAAAATGCATATAGAAGCAGAAAGATGTGTAGACTTTCTTTAATGCAAGAAACCAAATTTGATTAACTAAAAACAATCTTCAGAATATGCAGAATTAAGTTTTAATGTCTTATGTCTATCATTCTTTTCTAAATGTTTGACCATAATCCAAACAAATTCAATCCTTTTAATGCATTGCTGTGTTTTTCACTGTAGGCTCTAGGCAACATTAGGAACTCATCTCTGTTTGCCTTTTACCTTGGTGGTGACGTGTCTTCGTACCAGACAATATTCTATGTCAGAAATATCAAGAGTTCCCATAACCTGAATTTAGTAATCCCCGTGTACTTTTAGCTTCCTGACTGTTTATACTCTCTGCATTTCAATAAGGAGTCACTAGTATCAGCTCATCACTCCTAATTACTTTTATTTTAGACCATGTTCCTGGTTTCTGGGCCAAGAGGTTTAAAGAACTATGATGTACTCTGATGAGGCATTTAATCAGGGCTGAGTAATCCAACAAAAAGCTTTTCAGGGCAGGGTGGAATACGGGAGGAACCATATTGTCTGCTCAATTATTGTGTTTCCTGTTCTAAGCTCTGGAAGAGTTCCTGCAGGGACCAGAAGACCTGCCCATTGCTTGATGGGAAGAGCTCCTGAGTAAAAAGAAGACATGTGAAGTGGGAGTGATGGCACAAAACAATATCAAATCAGTGAAATAGGAAAGATATAAAGTACACACACTTTTCATCTCCTAAAGCCTTTTTCATCAGAGGGCAAAACTCTAGAAATATTTGTGGCTATGGGTGAGGGGCAGAGAAAACCTAACCATTAATTCCTAAGAGGTGTTATCAGATGCATCAGGGTTTGGCTGTAAATTTGACTACATTGCTGTGGTGCACAGAGAAATGAGTGAGGAAATATCTGATTAAAGTGTACATTGCTGCTGAGGCAACTGAATGTTGCCATAGCAATTGAGATGAAATGTGCAAAGAAGTGAGATAATTAAATCTAACCCCTTTAGTAGTTTTGATAGTCAATGCACTGGCAATAGGAAAAGTTATCTACAGTGTTAAAGATAAAACATACTTCTCATGGAAGTAAGTAGTCCTTGCTGCTATTTTGTTGCTCTCTTTCTAAATGCATTGATTCAGGTAGCTAATTTGAATGTTCTTTTTAATAACCAAATATAGTTCTGATCTTGGTCAAAAGCCTGACTTTTGCTGATTTATTGTATCATAGGAACCATGTACACAAAATATCCAGAAAGTTTTATTCCCCCTTCCTCTGTTTGCAATACAGTAAAGCCCAGACTGTCACCTCAAAGCTTACAGTTCAATAATATCTAGAACGTGCTGCCCTCTTCAGGAGCCAGTGATTAGAAATGGGCAGTTTTGTTTAATGCTCCAGAAACTGGAGTGAGCAAACAGGAACTACAGGCCTGAATTTTTTTTTTTTTTGACATTTGTAATGCCCATGCCAGAGGCACTGAAAATAATTGTGACCTAAATAGACAAATATGATTTTTCAAAAAGGAAATTAAAACTCATTAGCATTTTTTATATTTGAGAGCTGGGTGGTCACACACACACACCCACTCAGATTATTTATTTCAGCCAGTGAAAGCAAAAGCTATAGCAGAAGCCTTGACTTACTTCTTCTAAACTATAATTCTGTATTCCATATACCAACAAATAACCTGTTATTAAAAATTATTTGTGTCCAAAAAGAGTTCATACATTAGCTGTCACATTAAACTTATTTTACTTTCAGCAGCTCTGCCCATCTGCAACTGTATAAGGACTTAAAGTATGATTTAGTAGAACATTAAAATATAAGCTTAACTTTAAGCACAAATATTGCTGCAATGCCTTCAGCAGGATACTCATGTGAAAGTATTGAACAACTAGTGTATCAGCCTGGTGGCTTTCATACCCGGCTGATAGGTGGGGACAGGGCCACAATTTTCAGTTCTTACCTTACAACATTGTAACTCACGTTGTAGAATCTTAATCATTAAGCAGGTAAGAACCAGATGCAAAATCTTTGGTGAATATAATCCCTTTTGAAGTCAATGAGAGCTTTTGTTCATTTATGAAGTAGTGACATTTCACTGGTTTACAAATAGCTTGGGAAAAAAAAAAACCCACACCGTTGTGGCAAGGGGGACTCCAAAGCTGCATGAAGGAAAAGCAACTATTACCTTGCTGGAATGAATGGATCTTTTTTAGTAGTGGTCCCAAACAGGCAGTTGATTAATGATTACCTCACTCAAACACTATGTTTGCAGACTCAGAGGGCTGAAGAGCAAAGATCTCTGGGAAGAACACAGAAGCCAGTGCTTTGTGGGAACTTGGCTCAACTGGGACAGATGTTCAAAGGGTTGGTTTTGAGCTTACATGAAATATTGTTTCTTTGGCTGTTTTCCTGTGTTTTACAAATTAAGCAAAAGAAATATTCTGTGCTACATCTGACATGAGGCACCACGAAGAAGGTGTAGCCTGTGAAGAATGGAGCAAAAGAGGCTTGAAACCATCTCTGTAGATGTTGAGATTCAAGGCTGATACAGGCCAATGAATCTTCACGTAAAATAGAGCAGCCCTCAGGGACTGTTCTAATTTACAATAGCTTTATCCTGGCTCCCTATTTCTTGTGCTGTGCTGCAACCTAGATTGTCTGAATTTCTGCAGCACTGCACACCCTGGAAACTCCCTTTTTGCCCAAGGTAAACCCAAACTCCTTGAACAGAAATAACTCCTCTGCTGTACTGGGGAATTCTCTATCTAGACACTCCCTTACCTGTAAATACTTATATTTTATCCAGTGGTATATGCAATCATGGTGAGAATCTGGAATTGAACCATCATTTGTTTCAGTTTTTAGTTTTCCTCTTTAAAGATAACAGCTCTACTTAGACGTCAACAATTTTTTTTTCTAAGTGACACATGACTGTATCTCTTGGTTATAGTAACCTTTCCTAAAAATAATTTTTAATTCAATTCTTTATTTCTCTTCCTTGCATATTTACTTAAAGATTTAGTTTTCTCAAAGAGTGAAAGCAGTTAAGAATAATAAGTGTTTCTTCTTTGGCATAAAACTCTTTTACCTCAGAAAACTATGGATGATGCAGATTCTGTAGGTAAATCTGGTCACTTCAGAAGGAATAAAGTTGCATTGTGTGTAAGAAATGATCACAGAATTTAGCCCATTATCCTGAAAACTTTTTATTCTCATACTGCATAGTTGGTACATATAGCACATGAATTTATAGAAAAGTTAAAATCCTCTCTGTGTAGGTATTGAGTGAAAGTGATCAATCTCTCTCTGCTCAACCTTTAGTAAAAGGAACTGGTAGCAGTGATTAATTTCTTTCTAAAGAAAACAGAGCAACCACGATGTCAGGTGTAAAACTGATTGAAAGGGGCCATTAGAAAAGAAGAGAGTTAACTAGTATCCAAGTTTTCATCTCCACACCACAGTTAAAGCACGCTGATGAGGCGTGAGATGCACTCTACAGTATTTCTCAGTGTTCCAGTCTGACCATTGCAAACTTAGAATTCATTTGCAATATTTTCCTAAAGCAAAATGTGAAGGCTGATTAATTGTTTAACTAACAATGATTTTTCTTTAATAGTAATAAAAATTTCCTAAAGAGTTAAGAAGAAAACATTTAGCATGTCACCAATATCTCTTCTGATCATAACCCTTTATGCTCATGTTTTCTTCCACTCCATAGCAGAGTAACAGCAAGTCCATGGATTTATTTTCAAAAATACAGTCAAGTTGGATGCCAAGATCCTATGTCCACATTTTGTGAACACTATGCAGATAAATTCCAGCTGGCATGCAGTTCTGAAGACAGATACGAACAATAGCTGGTGCTTTTTTCTAATGCAGTACCCACTAAGTACATGTAATGTATATTCAGAACTGCATTAAACTACTGATCTATGATTTGAACATGTATTTTCATTTTTTGTTTTGATGCTGATGCATTGTTTGGCAGTTAGAATCCCTGCAGATAAGAATATAATAACTAATAACATTTTCTTTGCTTTCTAGGGTCTTTATGGCAGAATGACGAATTCCATCTTTTCCAGAATGGTAAGCAGAAAGCTTTTTCTGTTTCTGATAACAAAGAGCGGAAAGCAAATTCTTGTAAGAAAGAATTGCCAAATTGCTTGAGAAATAACTGTACTGTACAATTTCATAATTATATGGCTTATACAACTGAAAATATTTCAATATTCAGATCCTGTAAGCTACCTAGAAAAGATTTGCAGAACATTATGCTAATTATCCAAAAGAAAATATGTGAGGATTTAACATCCTTGTTAGAAATGCTGCTGACAACAGAATGTTCAACTATTTATTTTTCCTAACAATTTATTATAATATATAAATTCTCTTAAACATAAATACATTGTTCTATCAGTGAAGAAGATAAATATCTTTCTTCTTTAGACTGAGAAAGGTATGGTTCCATAGCATGTGTTACTATTTGAACTGTAAAAAATTGATCTTTATTTATGTTTCACTAGAGCTTTGCTGTATGTGTGAATTTAAAAATATGTAGTTTCCAAACACAGACATCACTTCTTCATGCTATCATGTGTTAAAAAGATGGTTTCATCCTTCATTCTTTTTTTTTTTTATGGCTGATAAAGGCAATATTTATTTTGCCCCTTGATCATAACATCTTTACAATCAAATAAAAAGAAAAATTCATCATACTGTATGTGTAAAGGTCATCCTAAAATAACACTTCTGAGCAAATTATACTGAATCCTATGAGTACATTGCTAAGGAGAAATGTTTTCCAATAGGTCTTGGGCATTCACTCTACAAAAAATATCCTTTCCCATTACATAAAAATGTAGTCTCAAATCAACACAAAACAATCATGAAGTGAAACTACCATTAAAGTGAAAAGAAATACTGCTTGAAAATTATCCCATCAGAGCAAAAGTTCTGACCAAAAATGTGCTTCTTAATGTTACAATTGAAAGATCTTCCATCTAATCCTGAAAGAAACTCTAGACTCTAAAAAAAAAGTTTATTCCCAAATTTTAATACAAAAGAGCTTAAAACAATGATAGGTTTAAAATACGTGGGACTGATTTTTTTGTTTTCTCTAGATAAAAGCAGCATAAAAACTGCCAGTGTTCAAGAAATGAACAAGTTTTGTGATGAACTTTAAGAATGATGACTTGATTTCAATCAACATGGAGGTTCAGTCATTCTTCGAAACTTTTTTTCTAAAAAAGTGAAACCTGAATGAAGCTGTTTTGATAGGCTTCGTTTTGACCTGTAGCTCTAGTCCTCTGATAATAGCAATGAGATCTGCTTTGGCAAAGTCTGTAATGTACTTTTACCTGCCTGCTAAGAGGGAAAAGAATGGGCTATTTCAGAAGTATCATGCTTGCAGATCCTTTAGGGGCATATCTATGATTAAAGAGAGGCAAAAGTCACATTGAACTAAAGGGGTGGGATGGGGGGGGAGAGTAAAGAAAACAAAACAAAAAACCAGTCCAAACAGGCATGAGAACTACATTTAACCTCCTTCATCCACAAACATAAAAATGTTCAAGAAGGACTCAAGAGTCATTTTTAATCAAAAAGATTAACTAGGTGACAGTTAAGTATGTTTGGGATTAAACCATCAAAGGGCCTGTCTCTTTTGTGTATATTTGCCTATTAGCAGTAGGTACTTGGCACAAGGGCTGTATGTAGGTTGCAGCCACACACACTTGCACTGCATACACCCTTCTCTGCAATGTTCATTAGGCAATAATATTGTCAAAGGTAAGTGTTTACCAGCAGCTTTAGTCTACTTAAAACCATTTTAGCCCCAGGCTGATCTCTTGAAGAAGGCTTGGGGGAAGGGAAGAAGAGAGGCCCAACATTTCATTTTTCATAAAAACAAATGTATTCAGCCAGTATTCTGATCTGAGGTAATTTATTACTCTAAATTTGCATGTTAAGTGAAATTATAATTATTTTTATTTTGAGGCCAACTGTGCGATTTACACTATGAGTGAAGAAGATAGGACAAAAACTTGGACCTTAAGGGCTACTACAACAAAGACAGTAATATGTTATTTTGGGTTGAATTAATTTTTATATGTATAACCAGGTACACCTCAATTAATTTTCCCTGACTTGCTCAGGAATACAGTTACTCTGTTGATTATGGATTTCCTTTATGTAAATAATAATTCAAATATAAATATATTTTTCAAGCTGGGTGTCTCTTGTTTAAGGAATGGGAAACTGAGCTTCCCCATATTACTCGCTTTCAACATTGCAAGGCTTTTTCTAATCCTAAACCCAAGATAAATATCACAGAAAAATAAATGGTTGAATATAATAAATATCACTTTAAGAAAATACACTTTCCTTCTCATTTGTAACTCTACCTCTGCTTAATGAATAAAGATTAAACGCACATTACTATGAACAGTCATAACATCTAGATTTTAATCTAAAAGTGGATTTTTTCTAGATATGTTAATAAATGATATGCTACCTTAATTTATTCCTAAATATGTACCATTTAATGGTAGCACTTCATTAAATATATGAATATTTTGTCATGAATTTTTAATTCCACAAGTTTTAATATATGGAAAATCATCTTAGATAAACTGAGAATATAAAAGACTCACTAACACATATGGAAGACAGCCACAGCTGAAAACTGAAGAGAAGACAAAAAAGTAGTTCTCACCTTTCTCTCAATTAAAACCCTGTGCAATTATTCTTTGAGATTATAGATCTCTATTGGGATTCTGAAGTTACACAGAACTTTTTGGTTCATTTCACAGGAATAATATTCATCTTAATTAGCAAAAACAATTGATGGGCTTTTCTCTTTTTTACAAGAGGGAGTTCACTCGGTGTACTGATTACGAGTAGTAGATTATCCTGATAAATGGAAAGTTCTTGTCTTTCTGAACAGCAGCTGAATATGTTAGCTGTCTTCAGCCTTGTAGCTTCTTTGTTAGACATCACCTTGTTGAGACAGAATGACTTACTTGGTAAGTGGTTGACCCGATTTTTTGTCTGGCACCCTAACATTGCTGGGCATTATGCCAAGACAGATTCTGCAGCTATTTATGACTACATTCAAGGTTCAACTATGCAAATCGCAACTATTAGCCAAAAAAGCAGAGCAGATTTGTTTTTTAAATATTTCCGTAGCTCACAAGGTCAAGGCATTTGTTTTCACAATTTTAAAATAGAGTTTTGTAAGTAATGATCAGTAATGTTTAAAGAGATTATCACCTCTAACATTTTATTTAGGCTGATTTAGACAGAACATAAACATTTTTCCTCATGTGCTACAAAATAATTATATGGAGCACAGAAAGAAGAGAAAAAATATGAAGTGAAAAAATATGTCTCATTTTATCTGTCCGTGACCAGCTTATCCACATCCTACAGAATTACAGTAAAACAAGAGGAAGATGAACTGTGACAAAACATCTTTGGAGAGTGCAGCCTGCCTCTGAGACTGTCCTGATGCAGCTGGCTGTGAGGAATGGCAGAGAAGGGCAAGGACCAAATGCCTGCTCTGCCTGCAACCTGGGTACCCCAACATTGTTTGCACTTCCCTATTGGATCTCAAATCAGGCCTCAATCCTACACAAGTCCCTAGGCAGGATGTATTAACAATTATTTTTGACTGACATTTGCCAGATTGAAATCCATCCAGCATCTTTCTGATGGATTGTACTTACAAGTAGGTACAGGGTGCAATGTTCCTGCAGATCTGTTCTTGCATCATGCACTGAAACAGTGATGGTGGTTTGCTAGATTTCAGCTTGGAGACTTCTGTGGGGTTCAGCATCCTCCCCTTCATTCCTGTGGCATTTGAGCCACACCAAGACTGAAATGTAAAACGTGATTTCAAAAGGAGTTAGCATTACAGAAGTTCTTTGGGATAGGTTTGCCATTTGCTCAGTCCTGGTTTGAATCCTTTGGTAGCCATATGCACAGGCTATCCTGCTTGCTATCATCCTGCAAATTAGCTGTTGTTTTGTCTCAGTTCTTCAAAGTAACAGTGAAAACATGTTTACAAAACTAGCAATGGTATGTGCTATGTAGTAAGAACTGTGTCTACAGAAAATTGAAATGTGATTTAAACACATATAAAAATGATTACTCATAACCAGAATTTGAAAAGAGGTTGTGTGCACAAGATTTTATACGATGGCTTTTAAAAAGATGTATCTCTACCATATCCTAACTTCCTGACGAATCTAACAAAGGTATTATAATAAAACTTACACAAGTATCAACAAACTTATCTATCAAAATACACAATTACAAAATAATAATTCCATTGATTCAACATCTAAAAATTCTTCAACAATAGAAAACAAACAGGCAATAGATAATAGGTAAAAAATAATAAATAATATAGAGAGATGGGTATAATGAAAATATAAACTATATATAGTACTCAATATAGTAAATTCAGAGATTTCCTCTTAGAGGAAAACAGAAGCAGATTTAGAAACAAGCAATGTAGAGTTTGTTTTCTAACACAGGTTTGAGCATACTTTGGATAAGGTCCAAATTTTGTGAGAGAATCTGAGCTGGGAGCACATGCTCCTTCACCAGACAAGAATCCTTCACATAACACCAAGCATGGAAAAAGGCTGCCTAGTTTATTGATTGTAACATAAAATAATTAACAAGACTGAATCTCTGTTTTGGAGTATTTCCTTGTCTAAAATAATGAATTAACATAAAATCCTAAAACAGTTACTTGTTTAGCAGTTTGTCTTATCAGTCAACAGTTTTCTTTATAGTTGTAAAACAAACAGCATTTGTTAAAGATTCTATTGACTAAGACAAGTTTGAGTGGCTGAGTGTAGTTTTCATCTGAGATACTTTTTCTTCTCACCTGAGTTTTGTGGATTGTAGTAAAATAATGTGTTTCAGCAGAAGGGAAAGAATTATGAGAAAAACTATGAGTGCAGAAGAAAGGTAATTAAGATAAACTAATTGGTCAAAGTCTGATTTCTCTGTTTTAGTAACTATCCACTCAGAGCAGGGCTCATTGACCTTAGTGGGGTTTCTTCCCTTACAAGAAGGAGTGTGTAGGGCTTCTCTGAATCATCTGTAACAGTATATCTCCATATTCCTAACAAGGTGTGAAAGAGGCTTCCAACTAAGTAAGGAAAATGTTTTAAAGTGGGACAAAACAATACAGGTTGAATTGAGAATATGTAGATTTTCCATCAAATTCATAGGATCTGTACAAAGAAGTAGAATTTGAGCCTTATTAATACAACATAAAGCCTTGGAATTTATTCATGGTTAAACTTCTGTGCTTTAGCCAATCCTTTTTTAAAGAGTCTCTTCTCCAGCAAAAGGCACAGAACACTGTGTTAAGGTAAACACTAGCAACTGTCCACAGTCAAATCTAAATAATACCTAAGAAACTAAATCCAAGACATTAGCAATAAAAATATTTAGCATGTATTTCTTTCCTGGGAGCCTACATGGAAATTGAATTCCACTGAGCTGCACTTACACAGAACAGAATTCAATTAAAAAAAAAAATCTGCTTGAATTCCATGCTGTGAAAAGCCCTTGCAAATTTATTTTAGGGACTTTGAGTGTGGAGCCTGGACACAGTTTTATTTTATTTTTTAATGGAAGCAGTCTTAATGTCTAAGGTTATTCTTTACTTGCCTCTGCTGAACAGTTTTCACATATAAGCCAACTGAGGACAACTCGTTATTAAAGAAGTCGGCAGGTGTCCTGTGCTCTGAAACATATTAAATAAAGAACTCAACGGGATCACGTTGATTGTAAGCTCTACAAAGATATTAAGTAATGAAGGCAGAGAGTCTTCAACAAAGACCAGTGCTGCATAAGTAAAATATATCTTGTCACAAGGTGGAAAGTCCTAAATATTTCTACTACAATCTCTATTCCGGTATTTTCTGAAAACAGATCTATATCTGTCTAAAATCCACAGATTTTAGACACTTAGACTTTCTGACCTGAATCTTATGCAATAAAGGATCAGAACGGCAGGAACTGTATAGCCAAAATCTGCCCTTCTCTGTAGTTTCATTGCTCAACAAAAGAGCCATTACAAAACGGCCTGGTACCACTGTGAAGTTTGTTGAATTGTCTTACCCATGTCAACATTAATATAAAATACTCCCGCAAAATACAAAGAAAAGAGGAGAAAGGTGTCCATTATATGAAGTTTCCAGCCACAGAAACATTTAAAATACAGTCTCCTTTTAGATTTAAATGTATTTTGGGACAAGGTAAGTTTAAATCACATTAAGAAGGTTCAGACCAGTATAAATACAGTTTTGAACTTCTCACTTATTCTGAATTGTTGAGTAATTGCACCAGACAAATGTTTTTTTTGAGTGGGATTTAATATAAGGAATCACAAAATTTATCAGGTGATAATTTATTAAAAAATTTTGTCATGCAGTAGTTCAAAGAAATTTGACAATTAAGAAATCTAACTAAGTCTCTTTTTGAAGAAAAATTAGACTTGATTTAATTCTTTTTTGAAAAATAAAAGTTGAATTCAATAGAAATAAGTCTGGGCAACTCAGAGTCAATTGGAAAATAAATTATCCTAAGTGCATCCAGACTCACAGAGCATCTTTAAGAAACAGAGTGTTCACAATGAACCAAAGTCTTCCGACAGCTTAGTAAGACTTTAAAATAACTAACATGAAAAAGTATTACAAAACCTTTGCTGACCAGGTGTTTTCCCTTTTTATCAATACAATATATTCCTATAATGGCCATCCCATGCTCTGTCATTAAAATGTGAGCTTTCCTTTCAGGTGCTTTGCTTCAGACATATGGAATTCTCATCTGCAGCTTTTACCTCCAGCCTCCCAAGTTAATCATGCAGGACTTCTTGAACGACAGTTTGCTGCAAACACAATTCCACAATCTGGGCCTCAGTGAGTTAGTATGAATTTACCATTAAAATTAAAAACTCCTTCTCCAAAACTCACCACTAATTTCAATACACATTTCCCTATATTTGTGATTTCTAAGTTAACATTGTTGATGAGATTTAATAGCCATAAGTATTTGTAGGAGAGAAGGTCTTAGTTCAGCAGAAGTTTGCTCACTTAGACAAGTGTGTTTGCAGAAGAGGGGCTTAAGTAAAGTTACTGGTGAAAATAAAGTATGAAGTTCTGATGTCCTGATGTCATTCACTCCTACCAATCATTTAGTCCATATCCACACTCATTTTTTTCAAGAAGGAAAGAAACAATTCTCAAATATTAATTCTTCCCTAGACATAACTTAAAGTTGTATTAGTTACAGGGTTTGCCTCATGTATGGGTAATTGTATGCCTAACAAATATTTCCCAGAAAGTTAGATGAAACCACAAACTAGTCCAGTTATATGCACTTCAGCCTCAATTTATGATGAAAAATTTTTCTCCTACCATTTTTTCATTCCAGTTGCCATTGTCAGATCCCCAGCAAAAATCCATAGTGATCCTCATCCTTCCTTAAAATGAAATATGTGCATATCAGTCTGCCTGGGTCAGGAATACTACTAGTGCTACATTTCACCAAGCCATGGCCAAATGCAAAAATACCTGTAAGGGACTATGTGCTATAACTATCAGGGGGTGCACTGGCAGAACCAAACCCTGAGCTTGGAGCAGCACACAGGCTCAGTCCATATGAGTGTCTAATGTTGTAATCCCACGTCAAAGAATGTAGTAGGAGTGTGGGAGCTTACCCTTGGATCTCTTGGGTGAAGTACAGATGGCAATCTCTAAGTGCCCTGGAAGAGTGAGTGGTCGACCAAATAAATTGAATGCATTCAATCACTTCTAAGACATCTCATCCTTGTGTAGCATTTTGATCCCGTGCTTGAGTAAATGTATGATTAAATTTTTATTAAAATGTAATGCTCCTGTTTTAATGACAGTTAATTACATATAATTAAAATGAAAAGATTAATAATATTAAACATTTCATCAGAGGTTAAGATAAATATAAATACATATATTGTAGTATGATTAAATGTGAATATATAACATTGAGTCTATATTATCTTCACTGCATTATGTAAAGTAGCAAATGAATAACATAATATATGAAATAATATTATATTCCAGGTACTATATAAAATAAAGGTCTGTTTCACTACTTCTACATTTATAAAATCTATTTGACTTTTGAGGTGTATATGAAAAGACTAGTTGAGGTGGCTTTAAAAATTATTATAAATAGTCCCTATTATAACAGATGTGTATACTTCATTGCTACGTCATCTTTCCCTGTGAGAAGTGAATTACAATGCTAAATGACCTATATTTTTGACCACAAAGAGTCAT
>WEIV01021773.1:2992-32976 GCA_013390005.1 Calyptomena viridis
CTCATCTCTGAAGAAGCTATAGACAAAGATTCCTTTCAGAGGGAGTTCTTCCCAGGAGGAACTAAGTCAAATTTTCAGTTAAAGGCAGGGAATTAATACGGTAGACTTAAAACATCTAAGCCAGGTTCCACTGAAACAGTTCTCAGTGTAGTTAAGAACAAAACTGATTACGTTTCATTCAAGAGTACGCTGAACACCATAGTGTATCCCCACTCTGCCTTTACAGTATTTCAGGAAAAAGTTCAGCAAAGTACTGCTGGCACTCCCAATCATCTTAAAACTACAATCAATCACATAATCATCATGAGGCTGCCCAACAGCTCAATCTTATCTCACTGCCAGATGATTCAAGTAGTGCTGAGTACAAAAAGCAGGGGGTGAGACATAAAGATCTTTTTTCTTTTTTAAGTAGCTAAAATAGTAACTTTATCACCAGTCCTCATTTGAAGTACTGGATAATTTAGTAACACACACCACTGATGGCAATTCAAGCTCAGAAGGAGCAAGAAATCAAGTTTGACTTAAGCATGTTAAAGCACCCTTCACCTGTACTACTAAGAACTCTGGGTCTTGCTTGAAAGCTCCAATTTTTCCTTCCTGAGGTGGGAGTGGTGCTGGAGCCAAGATACAAGGCAGCAAGCTCAGAGCCTGAAAAACTGTGGCAAGAGATTTTCTTTGCCAGCTTTTCTCCTCTTTAGAGGCACTGAACAAAAGCAAGCCTGTATTTTTTACAGGACAAACCTCCCACCTCACCGGTGATTCTCTCTTCCAGACAGCCTACACATTACATTGTAAAAAAATAACCTCACTAAGGGCCTTATGAGAAAAATTAAGAGGCATCTTTCTTTCCTTTGATGCTCTATTGCTAGCATTTGTCTTCCCCCAGCACATTACTGAGTGAATGTGGAAGGAACCTGCCATTTTTCCACAGTTCTGGAAGCAGAACCAGATCTAAACATGTAAGGAAGTGCAATCACCTCACTGAAAACTGTTACGACAACTTAAACCTATTACTGAGATGTGATGGCCATGCAGTGCAGCCTCCTTGCAGAAAATGACACTGGACTCCTAGTTTCCCAGTATCATTTATTTTGGCTTATTGGAATAAGCATAATGATCACAGTTAGAAAAGTTTGCAGTTTAGCATATTAAACTGCAACTAATAAGCTCCCTAACTAGTATAATGTTCAGTTCAGGAAATTAAGACTTCTCTACCTGTCCAACTACTTTGATATCATAAGTGACATACACTTATGTTCCAGCCTCAAAAGACACACCTGTTTCTTATTTACACTTTACCACATTTTTAACAAGTTTTAGCTTGGATCGAAAAGCATCAATTATTTCAAATACATAGCAGCTCTACTAAGTTCAAAGAAAGACCTAAAAAAAGAAAAAGCACACAGTGATGCCTTTTAATATCTTCAAATAATGCATGTACCTTGTGGCAAGGAGTTTCATAACTTAACTCCGTGTTTTGTAGAGAACCATCTCCCTGTGATTTGGAATTGGCTACCTTTACTTGATAATCCACTAGCACAGTAAGGGCCAACAAGCAATTACTCATTACATGCCCTCCTCAACACACACATGACCATACATGACTCATCTTCATCCATTTGCTTTTTTCCAGACTGAAGAAATACAGCTTAATGGCTTCCTCTCTTATCTCAAAACTAACGTATAAAATACTTCCAGAACAGAAAGCAAGAACAGGAGAAAAACTCCAGTCACAAAATTTCATCTGCACTCTGTTATTAAGCAACACGAATCATTGGTGTGACTTGGGTTACCAGACCACTTCCTTGCTGTGCTGCACAAGACAGCTGAACTAATCTCTTTTCTCTATGACACTGCCAAATCGCATCTGACGTGACTACTTATACATTAAAGTATTACTCAAATATCTTTTATTCTTTTAATATTTGCTGAGCACTTCTGACTGAAAATTTTTATTCTACAATTACATATCACCATGGAAAGGAATTACTTGAGAATCCCCTACCATAACCAGCACCAGTTTTCTCTCTCCTTAAGTTTTACTTCAAGATAAAACCCATCCAACCCCATGATTCATCCAAGCATTGATAATTTCTAAGCATCCATCTGCCAGCTCATATAGTATAACCTACTTAATTTCTAAGGATTCTACTCTTCTCTAATGACAGAATTTGTTTCAAAACTCAATTCCATAGACTCAAACTTGACTTAAGAATTAAAAAAAAAAGGAAAAAAAAGAAAGAAAGGAAAATGTTAAAAGAAACCTGTCAGCTCAAAAGGCTTACAAATCAGGCAGATTACAAATCCGTCTTGTCAGCAGGATTAACAATTTGAGACGCAGCTTCATTTACAGTACCAAAGAGATGAAACATCCAGAGAACATCAAAATAGTTAAGGTCCAGACAACTAGAAAAGTACCTAGGCAAACGTGTCTGCAAGCTCTGCATAACCTCATCACACTATACGAAAAAGATTCTAACAGAACTTACAAAAACTACAAGAAAATGGAACCTACCCACCAGTAATATATATCCAGAAGAACATATGCCATCCTCAAAGCTAAATCACTAATGATTACTAAAAAATCATTTCCAATTTTAAGCTACAAGTGTTTTATATTAAAGGAGAAGAAAGAGCAAAAAGCATTTGAAAGCTACTGAACAAGTTTTGATTTAAAAAAACTCTCTCTCTTTGAAAGTCCTGGCAACGTGTTTAATACTTTTGAAGACAGAAACTTCAGGCTCAGTTTCAGTCGCCAATACCCAACTGCCCAAGAATTCTGCCTTTTGCCATGCTACAGTACAGTAAAATATGACAAGGTAATACCAATAAGGAAAGAACAAACATAAAAAATATCCCTTTCTAATTTACACTAGGACACCATCATCTCCTTAAAAAACAGATTTTGAAGTCTAAATTTCATCAACATAATTTTCATTATATTTAAGACATGACAACAGAACAAAGAAGCGCCAACTTTGACGTTACTCAAAAACAAACAGTAGACTTTTTTCTCAGTTAACAGATATACTGCATCAGTCCACAAAACGCTGCATTATCAACTTAGTTCTTAAGAGATAATCAAGCAAGCTATAGCTACATCAGAAATATATCCTACCAAATACACACTGAACTAGCCAATAAGAAGTTTTGTTTTAATCAAATTTTTCTCCAGCATTTGTACATCATTCTTAATTACACAAAAAGAAATAGCAACAAATAAAACAGAAACTAACTTTATTTTAAGGGTGCCAGCATCCCACAGCCAAAAGCATATTGTTCCATCTGCCCCGGTTGAAGACAAGTATCTCTTTGAGCCACTGCACAGTGGAGAGAACTGGGGGAAGGGGGAAGAAAAAAAGAAAAGTTCTCCTGTTAATCTGTTCCAGATGTGTTAACAAGTTCCACAAGTCATTGACTTCCCACCAAAAAGAATTCAAACAAATCAAGTATCAAACCATACTTAAGGAAAACAAACTGCAATGAACACCAAAATAACACAATGCTGCCCAGAGTCACTCTTTTCCTTCAGAACAACCCTTCTGGGTTACTTGCCAGAGCACTCTGGGTTCTCCCTCCCCCTCCCCCAAGTTGCACATGTCCATACAAGTCTAAACAAAACCAAACCCAAGTACTCAAAGTGACTGCAGTTCTTACTCAATGCACCTGTGCTTAGAATCATAAGCCTGCAAGAGAAATGATACTTCAAAACAGAACTGCCCACATGTGTCACACAATTTTTTTGAACAAGGATTATATTCAGTGTTCTTCAAGGACAGGCATTTTGACAATAAACATGTTATTTCACAATGCATACCACGAAAATTCCTTCTCGCTTCAGGGCTTAGTTGCCAGGCACATATTTTTACTACATTGCACATTCTCAGGTGGCTTTTTCTCAGTCAAATTATGCATTTTTGCAAAGCAAAAACCTACCTGCAATGATGTTATAGATGCACTGTGGCCCTGCAGAACCGCTAAGGGTGCACAAGTTCGAAGGCACCAAACTCTGATCATTTTATCACAGCTTCCAGCAGCTATCATGGTGTTTTCATAGTTTACTGCCATGTCAGATATTTCAGCTGCATGCCCTCTCAGGGTAGCCAACAACCTTCCATCATCAGTTGCCCAAATTTTTACAAGGCAATCATCTGATCCCTAGAAGTAAGGTAGAAATAATTTCAACCATACCATTGGCTGTTTTGATGTTAGAGTTAGCTAACACAATGAACTGAAAAACAGAACTAGTGGCATACAGGTATTCCTCACTATGCTTTTAACAGTTTTCCACACTGCATTCAAAATAGAAGTTTACATTTCTTCTCAACACCATATACAAAGTACGATGCATTTATAATACAGATCACAAAACCTACAGCACGTTGGTTTATGCTTCAGTAGGACACTTTTTCCAAAAATTCAGCACAAGAAAGAAGCTGTTGTAATACATTAAAATAAAAATTTACATTAAACATTCAAAGTTAATCATGAATTGGTACAGTGTTTGTCATTTAGTATTATAGCCATGATGTTCATATCTTCCTAGTTTGATCATCATGCCCTATCAGAATTAGTAGTATACTTACCACAGTAACAGAGAGGTAAAGAGCATGTGTGAACAGCTATTCCATTATTAAGTACTACAGGTCAGATTTGATATTCACATTAACAAACACTGAAATGGCCACTTTTTCTCAATCAATTTCAGAGGCTTCATCTATGTATTCATACTTGAAACTCAAGTTTTGCTGGTTTTCTCACAATTCTAACACCTCCTTGCCTGTATACAATAAATTCACAGACTAGCAAAAAATTCAGAATTCATTCCTTAATTTCTCTTTCCATTCCTGTGCCTTCCTGCAAGTCTGAGTGTCTCTGCACCTCCAGACAATGACATTTGAACATTGTACAGACACAATGACAGACAAAACTTACTGTAAACATTTAATACATTTACTTAGGTTCAAAAGCAATACAAAGCTGGGTTTTAACACCTGGAGCACTGATTTGCTACTGGACACGTGCAGGTGCTACAGCAAGTTACAATATCACACCATCATTATAAAATTTCACCAAGTTTTTCCTATTCCATCTACTTACAGTGCCTCTGCACAAGTTTATCTAGCATTTAAGCTTTAAAGAAACCAGAAGGCAAGGCAATACTATCATCCACCTTTTATAAAGAAGGACCAAGTCTCCTAGACACAGGAGATAGTAAGAGAAACTTGTTTATAATTACATTTTCTGCCTTTTGGGTAAGGAGAGCAATGGTACAGCCTATAGTATCTCTATCTACATGTAAAACTTTCATACTGTGGAACATATTTGCCTCATCTAACTGCTACAGTGCCAGCCCAGAAAACAAAACTGCAGTCTGTAGAGTTAACAGCAGTGGACAGGCAGAATCATAGAATCACTGAGGTGGGAAGACAGTTTAGTCTAGTCCAAACTCCCTGCTCAAGTAGGGTCAGCTAGAGCAGGTTCCCTAGGATGATGTATTCACCACTCATGTTTTATTACCTTCTGCATATTTACTTCAGGTACCCTCTCGTTCCATCACTCAGGTCTTTAAGGGAAACATTAAGACTGGACTCAGTACCAAACCCTGTAGTACACCTCTAGTGACTGGTGTCCAGCTGGACCTCCTGCTGCTAATCACAACCCCTGGAACCTGTCAGTTTTCCATCTCACTGTCCAATCAGTCTGTCAGTAAGGATGCTATGGGAGGCATCATCGAAACCCTCACTTCAGACAGGAAAAGCAACATCCACTACTGTCCCTCATCCATTTTTCATCGTATAAGTGGACAGGAATGATTTCCCCTTCATAGACCTACACTGATCTCCTTATTACTGTTAATATGTTTGGAAGTGGCTTTCAGAAGGATTTGCTCCATCACTTTCTCAAGTGATTAAGATGAATGGTCTGCAGTTGCCTGGAATAATCTTCTTACCCTTTCTGAAAACAGGAGTAACATTTGTGGTCTCACCCACTTCTTCCTGATCAAGCAGCTTGTAGCAGATACACCCCCCAGTGTCACCCTCACTGGTCTGTCTCATCCACAAGCTCTCAGCCAACCCACCACCTGTCCCCAAGCAAAGCTCCATGACAAATCCCACTCCTCATCCTCCTGGCCTGCCCCTCCTGAAGAGTCTGTATCCATCCCCAGTCCTGTGAGCTACCCAATGCCACTCCACCTCTTTGGTCCTGAAGAGATTGTAGCCCTGTAACTACATACATCATTCCTAATCCTCCTGCATTTCTCCACAGTGCAGGCACTAGTGTACAGGCACTTCAGATGGGCACCTAGTCAGGATGATTTCTCAAAGCATGAAAGCTTTCTCCATAATGCATTTCTTGATCGTTGTGCATACTTGGGGTGGGTCCTCTTCAGTTTTGTTGTTTTCAGGGTCTCTTCTATTTACATCCTCACATTCTTTTGCTTACCCACCCTGGTCTAGCACATCCTCATGTAATTGTGGTTTGTTGTCTCCCTCCAGCACCTTTCCTATTCTAACAGTCTCCTCTCACCAACAGGTCATCCATCCTGTTGAAAATTATGCTTTTGCCCCGCATTTACCTCTTGTGTACCCCTTCACATCCCTCATCCAAACAAAAAGCTTTCTCTCCCCTGCACACTTTCAGCACCTCCACAAGTTCGAAATTACCAAAGCCCTTGATTCTTGTTGTAATGTGAAGTTACTCTGTTAATGCAGTCATAATACGATCCAAAGAAAAAATACTGCACAGACAAAACGCAAGTAAGAACAATCAAACCACAATAATCAAACCACCCCACTGCTTTTACATTTAAGTTTCACACCTCAAGCATGCTAGCAGAGGCTCTTACTAACAGGCATTGTTTTCCAAAGCCTTGGATAGTGCCAAAGTATTAGTCTTCAATTCTTCCAATATTCTTAGGACATTATCTTAACAAATAAAAAAAATAGAGATGTCTGGCAGCACAAACAACACAAATTCTGTCATTTCTCTTTATTTGATCTAGGATAGGACTTTGGTAGTCATTTCACCACAGCAAGTAAAGTGTATCTTAATACAATTATTTGGCATGAACCTCTAAAGTTACAGATTACACAATGATTGGGGTTGAAAGGGACCTCTAGAGATCATCGGCTCCACTACCCCACTGCTAAAGCAGGTAAAGGTGAAAAACTCAATCAACGAGCCTACTACACATCTTACTCTACCTTCATTGCTACTTTTAGCTCAGCTCAAATAACTATATGACAAGAAAGGAAGGAAACCACCTCCAAGAATACATTTTAATAAATAGGGAGAAGTTCAGACATCCCAATAAAGATGCTCACCTATCCATAACTTCTACAGGAAAGATTTAAGAATCTCTTAAATTTACAATTGTTTAAATTTACAATTGTTTAACTGCATTTAAATGTAGTTAATAGGATGCTTTTGAAAAGGCTCCAAATCTCACTCATACTGAATACCTTGAAAGAGATAGTATTATTTGGTTCAAAAAGTTTAAATTATTACTCAGTCACAAGACGTTTTTGACAATCATATACACACAGGCTAATTTCACTTACAGCTTTTTTTCACTTCTACTAAGTTACTGAGAAGCTAAAGAATAGGAAAAAGAAAGGAAAAAAGTTGATAAACAACCAATGCACACTTCCAAATCAATTTCAACGAACAAGTTAAAATGGGTTTATGACAGAACTAGCAAACTTGCTGCATAAAGCTTTAAAAGCAGTTTAGAGAAAAAAGGACCCCTTTTTTCCTTTAAACTCTGCTTATAAAGCTCTAATCAGATTCAGTTTTAATCCCTTTGCTCCCTTAAAACAAAAATAAGAGCAGCTATAAAGGACACAGATTTGTTTTCTTCCCCCATGCTACTCAGTTAGTAAGTTTCCATAGACATTCCTGTTTCTACATTCAAATTTGCACTTCTGTATCTAAACCTTAAAAAAGGTACAAATTGTACACCTACTTGATGCAACAATTATCTGAGAGTATCAGCTCATGTTCTGTTATCATGATGTAAGATTTAGAGTATGAAGTAGCTCATAAATTCTTCTCAAAAGTGCAGTCACCACCAAAAAAGCCCAAAAAACAGAAACAAAGGGCTATGCATGCTTGCACGTGTGCAAAACTGTAAATAATAGCCTTACTGCTCAAAGGAGAAACCTGAAAGTAGGAGGAGGGAACTCCCAAAACACTATAAAAGGTGGAAATCACTCATAGTCAACGAAAAGATGTAAAATGGTCAGCAAGGGGAAAAAAAAAAAAAGAAGTTCTAGGACCTAAAGCCACCTGGAGGGTCCTCAGAAGTCCATTTCATAACAGTAAACCAAGGAAAGAAGATCAGCCTAAAACGAGCCTGCTCCCTACCAGCTGCCTATAGTGTGGCTATAGAGGCAAGTGTTGTACGTCTTCATTGCAGAGAAAAATGACTGTCAGCTAAGTCTCACCTAGAAAAAGGGCAGGGGGGGAAGGAGGAGATGGAGAGAAGCAAAAGGAAAAGAAAAAACCAAAACCAAGGCAAAATTGTAAATTCTGCAGCCTTCTATATATAAGATAACAGTATTAGAATTGAAATATATTCACATGATTCTCTCTGAACTGAATGGGGCAATCTACAACTCTTAAAATACTGTTGCAGTTCTACTAGTAAGGGCATTGGCTTACATCACATCTCACATTTCCAAGGTTCTATCTAGAACTGCTAGGAATTATGTGCCTATTAAAAAGCATTTGTCAAAAGTGAATCCTAGACCAAATTCAGAACTGATGACTGCATTGCCAAGGTATGGAGTAAAATCAGTCCATTTTCCTACCATTACACGCACTTGTGGGCTGAAGTGAAACTGCCAAAAAACATACAAATTAATCTTGGGCTGGAAATCTTACACAGACTATTACACAATACCTATTGTTCCCTAGAAAGAATAATCTCAGAGGAGACAGGGAGATAAAGGTGGAGAAAAGAAATGGCCACCCCTGTTTGCAGTCAGAAAGTTAAGTACTGCAGGAACTAGAGAAGATAATGCTTGATTCTATTATCTTGCATAAGGTTCTGCAAGTCACACTTTTCAAGACACCCAGAACATAAAGCCTCTACCTCCACGGGCTGCAGAGGGGCAGCTGCTTCACCATGTTCTTCCCGACAGCCTGCAGGGGAATCTGCTCCAGCACCTGAAGCACCTCCTCCTCCTTCACCCATGTTCAGGTCTGCAGGGATGTTTTTCCCACCTATTTTCACTTCTCTCCCTGAGGTGCAGTTGCCCTGTGATTTTTGTCCTCCTTCTTAAATACGTTATCCTGGAGGCACTACTATCATCACTGATGGGCCTGGCCTTGGCCAGCAGTAAGTCCATCTTGACTTCTCACAGAAGCCACCCCTGTAGCTCCCCCACTACCAAAACTTTGCTATGTGAACACAATATAGACCTACTAGGCTAGCAGGAAAAATGCGTAATGTCCAGCTTTCACTGTCTTTATAAAATAAAGCATATATTATATTATAAAATTATATAATAAATATAGTATATAAAAATATTAATATATTGTAAAATTTTATAAATAAAACATCATCTTTCTAGCAAGAACAGTATCTTCCAGATGAGCATGACTCAAAAATATGCCAAGATCACTTTCTTCTCCCTTTAATTTGAAACGGAACATGAACGAAGCGAATTTACCAGCTTTCAAACCTTCAGAAACCAGGTAGAACAGGAAACGATTATGATGCATTTTCTAGAAACAGTTACAAATCTAAGACAACAACTTATCTAGCTAATATCACACAGAAGACTGCAGAGCAAAAATGTAAGGCAAGAACAATTCCCTACTGATGCATACAAGTTTACATGCTACACTAGAGACTTTAGAAGTCATGATGGTCTAAATTGAAAGAATTGGCACCACTTCATTATACAGACTCAATTACAACACAACAGTTCATGACTGTTTATCCACCAACTGCTTCAGGCCAGACACAGCAACTTGGATTTTACTGAAACGTGGAATACAACCCATTCATCCCTCATTTGCAAACAACCACAAACATCTGGACAAAAACAATTTATCTAAAATGCAGAGGTTCTGTACCAGGCCCTCCAAAACAAAAATTTAGCAGCCACAATTAATTTCTATGGCCACTGGGTTTAACATTAGATTGAAGCTGTCATGATCTAAAGGGGGAACTTCTTTTCCAAGTCTTACCAGGACACCAGTCAGCAAAGGACTGCCAGCAAAGCTCTGGAGTTGTGCACTGCCCCTGCTTTACCCTCTCCTCTCATTTTATTTCAGGTTCTTCTACTTCTCTCTTTGAAACATACTGTTACCGTCAAGAGAATTCTCTCTCTTTAATCACTTTTAAATCAGGCTGCAAAAAGCAAGAGAATGTGTAACAAGGAATGATCACTGCAGATGCACACAGAGGAACCTCAGTATATCTACGAAAAAGTAATGATTTCAGGAATATGGGAAAGTTGCAGAAAAATTATGAATTGGAAGACCTTAAGGAGGTTTATTCATTTCATCTGAGAAGCACAAAGAGAAGTTTTTATTTAAAGGTGAACAGTGTCAGCATATGCTTTTTTTATACCTGGTACACATAAAATCTCCAATGCATTCTATCATGTCACATAAAAAACCCCCACAATACAGAGTTCGTTTCCTGAGAGGTTAACCATGCATAAACTACAGGACAACAGATTTCAATGCCTATGACTCAGCTTGCCAATGAAAGCTAAGGAAATATGAACAAGAGTCTCTGCTATGCCTGAAGTAACAAGTGAAAAAATAAACAGTCCTATTCAAAACACTGCAAGTCTCCATCCCTGCAACCACACATCCCTCCATGCAATGCAGCCAAACATGTGGGCCAAAGGGCAAATTATATTTACAACTGCCTTGAAAGAATTTTAGAAGTAGGACTGCAATACATGAAGTAGGAAACATGAACTGTACTTCTACCTGCATTGTTTGAGTTATCTGCCATGTTGTTAAAAGGGACACAGTCAAGCTCCTGAGTCCACACAGGTATCAATTACATCCAATGTCTGTGGGAAGGCAATACATGCAATCAAAGCATCCCAGACTGGCATGAGGTGTGTGTTTATGACATCTTTGTCTCTACTAAAATTGACTACTTATCAAGAAATCCTAATTATACTNTTTGCTATGTGAACACAATATAGACCTACTAGGCTAGCAGGAAAAATGCGTAATGTCCAGTTTTCACTGTCTTTATAAAATAAAGCATATATATTCTAATATAAAATTATACAATATAATAAATATAGTATATAAAAATATTAATATATATTGTAAAATTTTATAAATAAAACATCATCTTTCTAGCAAGAACAGTATCTTCCAGATGAGCATGACTCAAAAATATGCCGAGATCACTTTCTTCTCCTTTTAATTTGAAACGGAACATGAACGAAGCGAATTTACCAGCTTTCAAACCTTCAGAAATCAGGTAGAACAGGAAACAATTATGATGCATTTTCTAGAAACAGTTACAAATCTAAGACAACAACTTATCTAGCTAATATCACACAGAAGACTGCAGAGCAAAAATGTAAGGCAAGAACAATTCCCTACTGAGGCATGCAAGTTTATATGCCACACTAGAGACTTTAGAAGTCATGATGGTCTAAATTGAAAGAATTGGCACCACTTCATTATACAGACTCAATTACAACACAACAGTTCATGACTGTTTATCCACCAACTGCTTCAGGCCAGACACAGCAACTTGGATTTTACTGAAATGTGGAATACAACCCATTCATCCCCCATTTGAAAACAACCACAAACATCTGGACAAAAACAATTTATCTAAAATGCAGAGGTTCTGTACCAGGCACTCCAAAACAAAAATTTAGCAGCCACAATTAATTTCTATGGCCACTGGGTTTAACATTAGATTGAAGCTGTCATGATCTAAAGGGGGAACTTCTTTTCCAAGTCTTACCAGGACACCAGTCAGCAAAGGACTGCCAGCAAAGCTCTGGAGTTGTGCACTGCCCCTGCTTTACCCTCTCCTCTCATTTTATTTCAGGTTCTTCTACTTCTCTCTTTGAAACATACTGTTACCGTCAAGAGAATTCTCTCTCTTTAATCACTTTTAAATCAGGCTGCAAAAAGCAAGAGAATGTGTAACAAGGAATGATCACTGCAGATGCACACAGAGGAACCTCAGTATATCTACGAAAAAGTAATGATTTCAGGAATATGGGAAAGTTGCAGAAAAATTATGAATTGGAAGACCTTAAGGAGTTTTATTCACTTCATCTGAGAAGCACAAAGAGAAGTTTTTATTTAAAGGTGAACAGTGTCAGCATATGCTTTTTTTATACCTGGTACACATAAAATCTCCAATGCATTCTATCATGTCACATTAAAAAAACCCCACAATACAGAGTCCTTTTCCTGAGAGGTTAACCATGCATAAACTACAGAACAACAGATTTCAATGCCTATGACTCAGCTTGCCAATGAAAGCTAAGGAAATATGAACAAGAGTCTCTGCTATGCCTGAAGTAACAAGTGAAAAAATAAACAGTCCTATTCAAAACACTGCAAGTCTCCATCCCTGCAACCACACATCCCTCCATGCAATGCAGCCAAACATGTGGGCCAAAGGGCAAATTATATTTACAACTGCCTTGAAAGAATTTTAGAAGTAGGACTGCAATACATGAAGTAGGAAACATGAACTGTACTTCTACCTGCATTGTTTGAGTTATCTGCCATGTTGTTAAAAGGGACACAGTCAAGCTCCTGAGTCCACACAGGTATCAATTACATCCAGTGTCTGTGGGAAGGCAATACATGCAATCAAAGCATCCCAGACTGGCATGAGGTGTGTGTTTATGACATCTTTGTCTCTACTAAAATTGACTACTTATCAAGAAATCCTAATTATACTGACACTTTTCTGGTTTTTAAAACTCCATTCCTTGGGAAACCTGCAATTTCAGTACTGATTTCAGACATCTGCCTAATACTTATGTCTTAACAACAACAACGTAAAAGGTCAAAAATACTAAAATACTAAAAACACTGGTATTTAAAAAAAATCCTAGGATCTTAAAGACAAATTGTTGTAACCAACATTTGTTACAATACATCATGTGAATTTTCAGCTTTCTAGTTTTCAACATGCAGTACCAGGTGCATCAGACTGTTAATCATAATAGTCATGGCTTCAAATTTAGCAAACATTACAGAAAAGAGTCAAAATAATCTTTAATTACAGACTGATTGTTCTGACTTCCTAATCAAATTCTGTGATGGTGGTCCATTCTTTTGCTTGTTTTTGCTAGAGAAAAGAAGTCCAGAAAAACGAATCTACATAGCAAAAATTCTTTTCACTGAGAAAGAAAAGCTTTCTTACTGAACTACACAGATCAGCAATCACCATCACACCTAGTCTTAAGACACTTATGTCAAAACTATGACACTTTATGCAAAACAGTATGGTTATCAGAAAGTGAGGATAACAGTAGTGAAGCCTTTATCTGCTCTTCAAACATAATCAGTGTATGTACACTACATTCATTTTATGGAAACAATTAGGTAACATACTATGTGTACTCAAAAAGAAAAAAATCTACAAAAATAAATATTTTGTACTTACAGTAAATATTCGCCTCCCAGTTCGATCAAAAGTTACACAGTATACAGAAGATAAATGTCCTAAAATTCGTTTGTGCATCTTCATATGTTGATAGACTGCAGTTGGCACAAGGCGTTCAAGTCTGTATTTTCCATTTAGTTTTCTTGAAAATAGAGTATCCACTACCAAATGGATAAAGAAAAAGAAGAGAGAGCATTTATATTGTGTTCATAAACTAAAATACTTGACCAGGATGGAAAGTTTATTTCAACACTGGACCACCTGCCATATGAACAGCTTACTACAGTAATTCTCTTATTTTGCCCTAATTAGGGAAAAATACATACAAAACCAGCCCATAATACAGACATGAAAAAAGTAGCAAACTGCAAGGCACAGAATAAAGATGCAGTACAAAACATATGCTTTTCACTTCATACCTAGTGTGAGAAACTGGGGAAGACTGAGGCAGCTTCCATGAAGGAGTAACCTACCTCAAATGTAACAAGCATAAAAGCTTCCCCACAGCTATTAACTGAAGGAGACCACACATTCAGACCTTCCTCAAGGCAACCTGCTTCTTGAGGTCTATTCAATCAAACATTTATCCACCACTTGCAAAACAATCAGCTGATTTTTTTAAGAATCCTGCTACCCACTACAGCTGAACAAACACACAAAAAAACAACAGCCAAACACAAACTTACATATGAATACACCAAATCTTACAGAAATTTCTGATTTTTACTAACAAGACCCCACTTCAAGAGCTTGGGATCTTTTTCAAGTTTAAAATTTAATAAGGTCCAGGAGCAAGAAGTCACTTCAACAAAATGGAAATCTTCCATCACTAACTTTAGTAAAGAAAATAAAGCTCAGTGTAATTAATTCTAAACTGCTACTCATGCAATGATAAAGCAACAAAATAGAATATTTCTATGCATGGACACCTAGTCATTAGCGACACCCCATATCATCGTTAGACCAACAAATGGCATTTTGTATTCTACAGAACTATGACAAGGCAGGTAACACAACAGTCAAAGACTGATGTTGGAAGATTGGAAGCAAGGGTAGAAGCGACCACAGTGGGTCAGCTGGTCCAACCTCCCTGTTCAAACAGGGCCATCCTAGAGCACATTGCATAGGATTGTATCCAGGCAGTAGTGAGGGAGGCTCCACAACCTCTCTGGACAACCTGTTCCAGTGTGTGGTCACCCACACAGTAAAGTTCTTCCTCATGGTACAGTGGACCTTCCTGTGCATCAGTTTCTGCCCACTGCCTCTTGTTCCATTGCTTGGCATCACCGAGAGGAGCCTGGCTCCGTCCTCTTGACATCCTTCCCTCAGGTACTTCTATATATTGACAAGGTCCCCTCTCAGTTGTCTCTTCTGAAAGATGAACATGTCCAAGTTCCTCAGCCTTTCCTCACAAGAGATGCTCCAGTACCTTCACAAGCATCTTCATAGCCCTCTGCTGGATCCGCTCCAGGTCCTCCATGTTCCCCTTGCACTGAGGAGCCCAGAACTGCACACAGCACTCCAGATGTGGCCTCGACTGGGGCTGATCAAAGGGGCAGGATCACTTCCCTCAACCTGCTGGCAATGCTTTTCCTAATGCACCCTGGGATACAGACTTCTGTAGCTTATTTCTTCTTGCATAATAACAAGCCATCTACTTTAGTACAAATCACTTTAGACTTGAATAAACATATATAACAAGATGTTACTTTTACACAAATCTTTTGATATAAAGGTAGTCTTTTCCTTTACTTTTTGCAATAGCTAACGTAATAATAACGGTCACACAAAGTACTCTTACATTAGCTTTTAGGCTTTAAGTCTTTGTCATATTTCTAAAAATAGACATCTACACTGCTTTCAGAACCTTTTACAGCCAAAGCAGCAGCATCACTTAATAAAGAAACTGAAAAAAGTATAAAAAGCCTCAGAATTTTTCCTGAGGTGGATTACTCTGCAAAATCATGAAATACTGGTTTTGGAAGGCAGGGGTTTTTTACTGGTCATGAAAAACACTCTCCATTGGCTGTTTGCCTGAGACAGTCTCATTCATGTCCTCACACCTGAGTGGCCACCTTTCCCAAGAGTTCTGCACTCAAAGCTCTCAAAGGTTTACACTGAGGTTCTTTCCTTTTTAGCATCTCATGAAAATTATTGAAAAAGAGCTCTTTTTTTCTTTCTACCTCCAAGAAAACTAGGCATTTAACAAAATCTAAAAGAATATTTCTGTATGTTCACTGAAATACATGTGAAATATATGTTAACTGAAATTAAGTTTTCCTGCACAACATAGAAGGATTTCGGTGTCTTTTTTCTGTTCCTCAAACATTAGTGAGTTATTCATCTGAAATACACACAGCCTGAACAATAATACATTTGAATTATTTTTTCTTTCTGTTGAGCAAACACAAAATACAGCCTTCCCACTGTACTTCCCACACTGTGGGAACACTGGAAATTAATTAAGGAAACAGAAAAAAAAATTCTAATTTAATTTATAAAAGAGGTGCCATTCCAGTTCATGATTTCATTGAGAGATCAGAGTAGAACAAGATGAATCAAACCCAAATGCTCTAATACACAGCTCTGAACCAAATATCCAAAAAAATCCAAGTACACTTCACAGTTGAAAACATTTGGTTAGCAGTACTTATCTCAATGTTTGGAAAAGGAAATTACTGGTCATGAAAAAAGTGGTATGTTGGAATAACTGTAATTTCACAAATATTCAGTGCTCTGCAAAGGATTCAATAAAAATAACATTTATTTAGAAAGCCTGACTTGTTCTTCTCTAAAAAGAGTCTCAAAGTTATTTTTCTTAACATTTCATTTCACTAGCACAGCACTACCATGGATCTCATACGCTGGTCTTTTTCCCTTTAAAAAGTATACACCAGTTGCCATATACTGCAAGCTACAGTGCAACGCAAAACAGTCCTCAACCATTCTGATTTTTCCAAAGTGTTTTAAAATGTATTCATGAGTAAAGGAAAAGCTAAACAACCCCTAAAGCAATCTTACTATTAGAAAACTCAGTCCTACAGACACCTTGCAGAAACAGCTGCTATTCCAGCCCAAGATTTTCCAAGTTTACAATTGTCAAGCCATTGCACAACCGCTCAAGAGGTGAATTATTCTATTCGGCAACAAGCATTTTCTCCCACACATCCAGAGCACAACACAGAAAAAGCTCTCTACACAAATACCAAAATAGCAAAACCAAAACAAAAAACACATTGAATGGATGCAGGTGCTGCATCAGAGTTTAAGGGAACCACTTCTGACCAATATATGCATCAGCTGAGGAAGTTTTGAAAACTCGGCTCTAAACACCAAGCAAAACCACGTTCTCTTCCTACATTCCAAGCATCTACAGAAATATCATGGAAAGCAGGCAACTTACGCTTTAAAATGGAAATGTTAACAGGACACAAAATACTCTGCCATCCAGCCAAGCCAAAATTGCCTATGCTCAACCTAAGAGCTCAGCTGTAAGCATGTTTCTGCTTCAGCTGTTAGGGGAGAACTACAATTCTCTGGATAGAGTGTAATGGTGTGTATTTTGAGATTTCGAGTTCCTTCAACTTTAGGAAAAAAATGTAATAGCCTTAACTAAGCTCTCTCACATATATTTTATGTATGTTTTGAATATCTATCTAAATTCATTAAAAACTTATAGGCTACCAATAGCCTCCAAAAGGAGTTTAGAGATTGAAAAATTATGATGGCAAGTTATCCCATTAAAAGTGACTCTGTTCCTAATAGCACTTGGTTTTATACATTGTTACTATATATTGTATTGATAGTACACATCATATATATTTCCTAATAACACCTGGCTATACATTTATATACAGTTACTATGTATTGTATATACAAATATATGCTTATGCACAGTTATATAATACTTCCCCAACATATCTGCAGTTTTTGATTTTTTGCCAAGACAGGAACCTTTGTCTTTGCAGTAGCAGCTGCACCTGATCCAGAGCCAATCAACCGGATATTCTCTGCCCATTTCGTCCACCACTGCACATCTATCTGCAATTACTGTTTTGGTAAAAAAACCCTTGTTTTGGTATTACTGACAATTTGGTCCTAATCATGGACATCAATATAGAAAGATGAAGAGATACAAGTGCTTTTGTACGTTTTTCTATCAATGACAAAAAAGGAATAGGGTGCTCCTTAAAGAATCCCCTAAAATACCACACATTTTGATCCTTCTAGCAACTAAACAGACATGTATCTTAAAAGGTTGAAAGCTAACAAACATGTTTCAGTGACCATATGAGAGCTTAAAAATAGTAACTGGAATACCTCAGACCTCCAGCTTTCAGCTTTGCAACAGTAGCGACAGTACATGCATGCTCCATGATACAGCACAGCAAAGCAACCTAAAGCACAGCTACAAAATTACTGAAAAAAACAGAGACCAAAAGAATAACTTCTACAAAACCAAAAGGAAACCATTACCAGTCTACATGACTTCCTCTCCCTAACAATGGATGAAGGCCTTGCTGTCCTATAGTACCAACTATTTATCTACTGGCAGCTTTATTACATCTTTAAGAAAGAACTTTATTTTGACGTACTCACTGTTTAAATATATTTTAGTTAATTTTATACTTCAAAGACAAAATGAGCTTTAGAGCAGAACTAGTATTTGAATTTACAATAAATATGGCCACACAGCATCTTAATAAAAAGACTAAAAGTAAGGTATGTGACACAAACAAGGACAAATACAAACAGAACTAATCCTTAGCTCTCATCTTCACAATCAATCCCCCTGGGAGAGTTAGTTATTACAGTGGCAATGTCAGAAAAACATTGACTTACCTATACTAGGTGGACTGCCATAATTTACAGGGGACTCTGGAGGCCTTCCACAATGTAGTGCAGCAAGAGCAGATCCCTTCCATACAACATGTTTGCAACCTGTTTTTTAATAATCACACAAAAAAACATGTAGGCAAATGGGGGTTTTTAATGCAAAACCACAGGAAATGTATGAAATACCAAGAACTTCCAAAATTCTCATAAAATGTTCATACTTTTGTTCGTACGAAGCAAAGACTGTCTGCCAGCTCCTAATAACGTCTGCACTCCAGGGACACTTTGTGGAATTTCTTGCTCTAGAAGTGGTCCAAGTCGATGGCATATTTGAAGCAAGTGATCAGGTGCCAAGTGTCTGTAATATTTCACCTATTATGCCAAAGAGCAAACAAAACATTTGATAAAGAATACAGTATTTTTGATGCATTACTGGTTTGATCTTTTTTCCCCCAAACTGTTACACAAATTCATAAGAAAATTAGAGGATATTAAGGATAAAACCAAATAATGACCTTTAAGTACAATAATTCGTTCCAGCTGGTCCTAATTAATTCTTCTGTTCAGCACATGCCACTTTGTACAGAGAACTGTTGGTATTTACTACTTTCTGACTTTAAGACACAGTTGGTCATACACTAATAAGCTCTTATAATCATAGTAAAAAATTTAAGGTATACATTCAATATTATATTTAAGTAATGGTCTGGTCAATTTAAGTTACTGTAAGATAAAGATGAAACAAAGATTGTAAAGACAGCATTTACAGAACCCTTGCAAGACGCACAAATGACAGCTTTGTAGAAGAAAATGCAAAAACATTCTGCCTCAACTCACCTAAGTTACAACATCTTGTTGAAGCTCCACAACTGGATTTAATTATTTATTTTACATCTGAAGCTTTTAAACAAAAATGTTGGCTTAAGTAATTCAACTTTAAAATTTTATATGTGGTCCCTATTATACTACAAACATGACGAGTTCATGCAAGAGGTCGTAATTTTAAACTGCACTATACCAAAACAACTATAACCAGTTCAACCAGTATTAATGATCACCCAGCTAAAACCAGTCCATTCTTTTGAACTACTATAATTCTAGATCAGAAAACTCTCTTATATAACATGGGAAAAAAGCTTTGAAATTTATATCACAGTAAAATCCTACTAACATAAAGCTGCTGGTTAAGAAATAGCATTTTTAAAATGCACATGCTATTGCCAGCTCAGATCCTAACAAAAAAATGTTAAAATAATAAATTAAGAGGGAGAATACTTCAGTCCTTGTACAGGATTTGGCACATAGGTAGTTTTGTCCTTCATACAACCTGCAATACGTTTTCACAGTTTTACTTCAGAGAAGGCAAAAAAAAAATACTGCAGCAAGAGCTTGTGATGTTTTGTTATTCTACAACTAGAAGAGGCCATGACTGACATTTAGGCAGAATGATGCTTCTGTACTACACCTAATTAACAGGTAAATACTTTACTCTTCATCAAATGTGCTGTCCTACCTTGCTGACACACATTACTCTAACAGTTTGTTAACATAAAGAGCACTGATGTCTGAAACCGAGGCTCTGGAATAGCCTTGCTCACACCAGGAATTCCCACCACCAGCCTCACCACAACCTTCCAGTGAAGGAGGGTCATTTTTCTCTTTCCTGTCATGGTCTAATCCTGCCAGCAGCTCAGCCCCATGCAGCTGCTTGCTCATCCCCACTGCAGTGGAGTGGGGAGAAAACCAGATGAGTAAAGGAGAGAAAACTTGTGGTTTGACATTAAGAGAGTTTAATAGGTAAAGCAAAAGCTGCAGGGCAAGCAAAGCAAAATAAGAACTCATTCACTACTTTCCATTGGCAGGCAAATGCTGAGCTGCCACCTGGAAAGTGGGGCTTTCCTTCTGTGGATTATATTACATTTGTAGAAGGCCTTGCAAAATGTCTAAATTTGACTGCCTAAAAGCTAAATAACTTACAGAAGTCACACAAGTTAAAAAAAGCTTTTCTTTAAAAAACATTAAAAAAATTTATTTTACCTAAAGTTGTATTTGATTGTAAGGATCAGTTAATTTAAAATTGCTAAATTCAATGTCATCAGACAAGGCACCCCGATAGAAAAGTTGCAAAAAATAATTCAGAATTCAGAACTTTCATATTACTGCTAAGAAAAAGAATCAGAATGGCAAATCAAACATGCCTTTTTCTTGCTTAAAGGAGGAATCACAGTCAAAATACACACTTGAGAGTGATAAAATACCCAAATAGCCAAAAGAAGTGGTAAACCTATGTAGTTCTTGCTATCACCAGTCCTGACTCATTTCCTTAGCTTTTGTTCTCCTCTGCTTCGATCACAAGGAGCACAAAAACTTAAGCAGTGCTCTTTGTATAATTTCATCGAAAACCAGAATTTACGTCTGCAGAATTTGAACTCATCTCTCAAAGATTAGTAATTACTGATTTTTTGGTTTAACCATGAAGAATACAACTAAATATGCAATAGATTTGTCATTTTATTCTGCTCAAGACCCTACAGTTTTGCACATCCTCACAAACGCACAAAATCTAAAGTAAATGAAGCAAATTGGCTGTGACAAATTCCAAAACTACAGCAAGCTGACATCTTGAGTCATATTTCTCATGACTTGTCATAAGCTATGTGTTCACTTTTTATTTTAGCAGAAATTAGGTAGGCTCAATTCCTCTTGAAGTTTTTAAAGCAAATGTTTTGAAAAGAAAGATCTATTTGTATTATTCTTCATCATCTGTATCAAAGATCTTAATAAATACCTTACACCCACACTAGTCTCTTCTCATTTAAGTCCATTTATGTGAAAAGAGCTATTTATGCCAAGTTACATAGTAGTTTTGTGATGCTTCTTCACAGTATTTGTCTGAATAATCATAATCACAGTTCACTACCAAGCAGCATTCGCAAGCTGCTCAGTAACAAACTGATTCAACAACACTAAGTGAGCTGTACGCTTGACAACAAAAAAGTGCTGCTGCCCATTTAAACACTTGTCAGTTCCAGAAAGTTTATAGACCCATTTCATGAACCATTCCTATATAAGGCTAAAGTACACACAAGAAACTCAAATAAAAAAGTAGGCTTCATTTCGCTGTAAAATCTGACAGGGAAAGAAAACTCTTACTTCCTTACAGGTATTCAGGTTTTATTCATATTTCTTTCCTTTTTCTCCTTCTATAACAAAGTAAAATGCAGAACTTAACTGAATAGCCTGTTTTTAATAAGTTTTCTCCAGGTGAAATAATTTATTTTCCATTAGAAAAAAAAAATGAACCACCAAACAACAAAGAAACCAAAATAAACTTTTAACAGTACTAATAAAACAGTTTCAGCTGAAAGGAACCTACAAACCATTATCTAGTCAACTACCTGACCACTTCAGGGATGGACAAAAGTTAAGGCACGGTGTTAAGGGCAATGTCCAAAAAAAAGAATTGCAGAAAAGATAATCACAACATGCTAGCAACAATTCAAGATGGGACAAGGTAAGTTTATTTAATACATTAAATGACCAAGGGTGGCTTGAAAACCAAAATTATTCAGATTGTTCCACAGTGCAGACTACCAGGAGACAATTATTGCATCGACAAACTGTAAAAAGGGGCTAGAACCAACAAAAATGTACCTATAACCTGTATCCTCCTTTTAAAACAAATAATAACAAAAAAGGCCACTGCAAGAGTACTTTCAATACAGATTTCTGTGACCAAAAAAAAATTATCTTTGCTTTAATGGTACCCTTACAACCTTTGTCAGAAACAGAAAAGCTCATGACAACTAAATAGAAAGACAGAAATTTGTTTTGATATCACTCTGATTCCAAGAGAAGAAAGTAAAGCAAAAGGAAAAAAAAAAATAACAGATGTACGAGTATTTAAAATTCATACAGCTCTAAATGAAAGTGACAACTGGACTCTACAAAGACGAATTTTAAAATTTTATGCCAAAACTGTGATGCCAAACAGCATATAAAAAGCACAGTGTTTTTTTCTCTGCCAGTCTCACCTAGCTGAAACCCTAGCTGTTTTCCTTCCTCCCTCCATAGCCTTCCTGCAATGTCTCATTCTGTTCTGTTCTTCCAAAACAGATGCACAGAATAGATGCTTTTAATGTAAAATAATAAATTCTCTTTTTGTTCTCATAGCCTTTTCACATAAGTTAATAACACTTCTTAAACATTCCTGTAATAAAAATTAAAACTCTGTTAAAAAGTACAAAAGTTTCAGATCTCAGGTACAAACACCATTTTCTAGAAAACAAGAAGCAGCATTGCCCTCAACCTCACCTTTTACCTACTACCCCCAGCTTCACTTAGTCCAAACAAGCAGCACGGGAATACACAAAATGCATCTTCACAGCTACTTGGACTAACATTCAAATCTTTATTACCTTTGAAATAGAGCTAAGTGCTTATTCTGTATGACTGCAGAAAAATTTAGATTTGACCTACACTCTTTAGTTAAATTTTTGATACATAAAGCAGTTATTCGTTACCAGTGTTTCAGACATCAAGTAAAATATGACCTTTTTCTAGTGCTCCAAACACACTGCATACCAAAAGATTCCCTGAAGAATTGTTTGTTCCCCCCCACCACCATGCTAACAGTTAACATGCTTAATACGAACGTTAAGACTGTAAATATCTTTCAGAAAAACACATTTCCACACAAGGACATTTAACAAAAATATCTAAGTTGGTCAGCTATCTATATTTCAAGATGTGAGAGCTCAGTCTTGCTAAAACCAACAGCTATCCCAGCCTAACTATTCTGCTGTGTAACGTATTACCCAAAACAAGCTCCAAATTGAACTACAGTAATTCCTGTACCACATCAGACCATCAATGGAACAGAGCATGGTGTACCACCTGCCACTGCCTTATTGCTTTAAAATTAAGAATTGCAATGAAATGTAAGCAGTTTTCTCTGAATTTCTTTTCTTGTGGGGGTGGGGTGGGGCAGAGACACAAAAGGACAGGGTCAGGAGAGAACTGGAGAATTAGCCATTTTCCCCAAAACTTATTTATTTCTCACGTACTTTCTAATTATGCTTGGGCTAAAACCACAGAGATACAAAGCCACTATGTCCTATCAGAATGCCTACGACTTTACTGTGAGATTACTGTCTCTTGATTAAATAGATCTATACGAACCCAGCCACAAAAACGTATTTCTTTAACTATTTAATGCTTTTAAGAGGTCTAAGGCCAGAGCAGATAAACCTGAACCTTAGTATAAGCAGACTGCTGTAAGCTTAGCACATGAGAAATTATTCACAGAAGCTGCATTTTCAGCCTTACGGACTAAGACATTCAACTATACCTGTTACTGTTTGTCTTTCTTAAACTCACTCGATGTTTTGTGGGTTTTGTGAGTCTAAGGCTTTTTTTAAAAGAAAAGCTACACCTTAGAAACTTCATATTTCCCCTTAGCCTACCTCTCACCAGTGTTTTTCTTAGTCTCAGTTTCTAAAAACTAGCACAAAACAGCTGACTCAGCCAAACCTCTTGATTACCTGTGGAACAAACAAACGTGGTACTTCCCACAATGCACAAGAGTTCTCCCTCATCAAAATATAATAGTTTGAACAGAGAGGTTTTAACATCACCTAAATATTATGGGAAGTCTGTAGAACAGGAATGCCTGCCTTTTAGAACTAAGAGGAAATCATTTAAGTTGATATATGTCTAACAGAAGCACTGAAAATGAGACTAAAAATCTGGCTAGGGACCACGATCATTTCACAGGTTCTCTTAGCCACAGTGCCAAGTCTTTCAAAGCACCTTCCAAAATACTGTACAGGCTTTCCCAAAAAAACTGTTAATAAAAACTAGGTGATGATGCAGTTCTCTGACTCAATGCAAGTTCTAATTTTGCTCCCGATTTCTTTACAGCACAAGATTTCCTGAAGAAACAGACCATTTATTAAATGGTTACTTATTAAGAAACAGAATTTCTAAACAGTAACCACAATGCTGCCTAGAAAACTTACGTATTATACAAACAAAGAAACACAGTATCAATGTACTTAGTGTCCCACCTTCTCAGATACTCTTTGTAACTTCACATTGGTTTGAACAACATAAAAAAAGAGTGAAAGGGCCTGAAAATAGCATTTTGTAAGTTTTGCTTGAAATTACATTTAATAATTGTGGGCTGGGGAAGAGAAAGGAACAAATGTTAACAAAATAGTCATCAACAGCTCCTGAGAACAGGGCATACTGCCAACTAAACCCTTTGCACTTTCCTCCTATTTAATGTGAGGTCCCTGCCTTCTCCCTCCTCAACCACCACCAACCTGAATAAAATCCTAATGCAACAGAAAAAACAACAGTTACATGAATATTCTAGATAAGAAAGTTCACACAAGAGTTCTGATCATATACACCATGATTCTTGTACCACAGAAGACCTTTCAAAAAATAAAATGAAAAAAAACCCCAACAAGAAACCAACTACTCCCTACGGTAGCTCTAAATTGTTGTGGTAAATCTAAACAGTTGGCTTCATCCAGATGAAGTCTACTCCAACCCCAAAAGAAGCAATCTCAACACATTCTCCAACCTCTGCACTCCTACCCCCATGATCTCCCCCGTGGTGGTGGTAAGACCCATGTTGCTGCACACAAAAAGAGAGCTGAACCATCTCAAAGTTACTCTTGTACTGTTCGTTTTTCCACCAGCTCAGCCCCCTTATCCGACTAACCACACGTCTGGATGAGCACTCATGCCTACACAAAGAACGCAGCAGAAATGCACAGCTTTCATCCACGGCATACAATTAGAGCAGCCACATGCAATGTGAAAAAAACAATTACCCTGGAGTCAAATGATGCACCTAAGCTCACTCATGTGTCCTAGCAAAGGCCCTAACAAAGGTGTTTTAAATCCCCAAAATGCAAAACGACACTTAGACATCTTTAGCAACAATCTGTAAACAATTCACAAGGCTGCCTTGTTCTGCTAAAACGAACTGCTAACTCTTAAAATAAGAAATCCTCAATCTTTTTTAAAAAAAAGGAGAAAAATAATTGGCTAACAATTAGTAAGTTTTCACCACAAATGCTAAAGAACACAAAACACCCCAAGATCTTTTATTGAAGAGTCTCATTATCCTCAAGATATCCACCTACGTTCAAAGTGGCCTGACAGGGACTCTGTTCTCAAAAGGTCTTAGGTTATAGCACAAATAGAAATCTTAATAATGGCAACAGTAGAACAAGATTTACACTCTGAAATAAGAGCCTACACTATCAAAGCCAGATCAAGTGATTTATACCAGTGACTGTAGAAAAACATACTATAGAAATATTTAAATTCAAGAAATATCATTTAAGAACATAGAACAAGTATAATAGAATTTCTGAACTCATGCATTTTCCTGTAGCATTACAAGCATGTACAGCATGGTATTAGCTTATATAAGAAAATGAACATTTATTTTCGTTGGCCAAACAGAAAAATCAAAGTAATTTACATGATGAAAATTGCATCGGATTTAACACAAATTAAGTTACAGACACAAAACATGCAAGGCTGTGAATTCCAGCCAAATAACATAAAGTTAATGCTAATAAAAATTCTTAAATAAATGTTTTCAAAATGAGCACAAAATCAGGAATATCATCAAGTCTTGAAAAGATAGCCATATATATATATTAAGAGAATGATTTATTATAGATATACACATAATAAAAAGCATGATTTTACACACGAGAAAAGAGAAGCCTGGGATTAAATTCCATCTGTATTACACAGAAGCCTTATCACCTCCTAGAGTAAAAGTCAGACACCTAACACTACATTTACTGGTAATTTTATTTCTTAGCTTTTCTCCCTTCAGCCCTTTCTATGAAGTTAGTGAAAGCTCAAAGTATTCATGTCTGAGAAGCAGTACCAAAATATGGCAAAACAGGCTGTCTTCAGAAAGAAGCTGAAAAATTTTAATTTAAAAAATTAAATGAAGAAACAGAATGTTAGCTCATCATCAATCTCTATCTTAAAGCTAAAGATCCTTCGGTTTGAGATAAATAAGTTTTTATTTAACGAAACAAGACAGAGTGAAAAACACTTCTTTTGTACAAAATGTGTCACGCTGCACATACACTTCCAGGACAAGCCTAAATGTCTTTAGGCTTTCACAAGCCTAAATGTCAAGCAACAGAGTTCACATATCTTTGACAAATGACTCCAGAAAAAATAGAAAGGATGGAGAAAGATACATATATAAAGAATAAAGTAACCAATTCCACACACACAAGACACCCCAACATCTAGGTAGGGACAAGCTGAAACAGGGCATAGAAACACCAAGAAGTTTTAGAAAACTATTACAAACAGAAGACTAGGAATAGAGAAAGGAACTAGTCAGCATCACCTCTCCAAATAGAATTATGGAGCATCAAGTCCAGGTTTTGAGGAAATACATCTTATGACATTAGATACCCATTCTGACTAAATTGGTATTTACCTGAATTCCACAAACAAAAGAAGTTTCTTGGAAATGGTCTGAATTAACTCCTCTCTCACCGAGTGTAATCCCTTCAACCTTTAAAATACCTTTTTTCTATCTCCATCTTCACAGCCTTTTATATTCTGACTATATACAAGAAACCCAAATCCATGCTACACTGACTGCACCTCCAATTCTTTATAATTTATAATGAATCTTTCTCTTTTATGCTATAAGTTGTACTAAGCGACTTTTGTCCACTGTTTGAAATGGGTAACATGGCCTCAGTCTTACAAAATAAATAAGTAAATAACAATCGCATAATATATCGTGCACTTTGAAATTCCCAGTTGAATTTCTTGATGATACTTGATTTCAGGAAAATTCAGAAGTATTGGTATGTATCCATGTGTCTTCAACTCTGTCAGTAAATTTCGTCCACACCACATGCATGACAATGCCTGTCAATCCACCTCTTGCCACAGAAAAAAACAATTCTGTAAGTAAACCTGTTCCAACTACAATGAATACCTATGATTCATTCTGTAACATTTGTTATATAACTAAAATAATGCCAACAGCCTTCATCAGCTGCATTACAGATAGAAACTGTTGTGCCTCCTTTTATGTAAGCTCAAAAGTTCTCCCTCAGAAGTACTACAGTTCAGAAGGATCATAAGCAAACAGCAAGCCCGAAGGGAAATCTCACTTTGATGAACATCACAAGCAGGATTCAATCTTCCTCTTAAATCGTATTCAGAAATTCAGAGACTAAATTACACAATAGTGAACCTGCAATGAAGACAGCACTAGCAACAAGTTGCTAACAGTCACAATTCAGACACCTTAATTGCTGTTTTACCAACTACTGTAGTTCACAACGTATTAGGTGGGGCAAAAAAAATCCAGGCACCTCTCTGCTAGCAAGAGCAACATCATTGCAACTAACACTTTATCACTGATCTACACCTGACATGAAAAGCACACACTGGAAGATTAAAAAAGAGCAAAACAAAACTCCACCTAAGCCAAATCTGCGATGTGAGCAATAGCAAGCCTAGTTATTCCCACGCACCACATACAGTGTACATAAAGAACGCAAACCCACATAGGGCACCTTACCAGCGGCACACGCCGGGGGGCATCAGGAAGGGCCGCTCAANCAGATCAAGTGATTTATACCAGTGACTGTAGAAAAACATACTATAGAAATATTTAAATTCAAGAAATATCATTTAAGAACATAGAACAAGTATAATAGAATTTCTGAACTCATGCATTTTCCTGTAGCATTACAAGCATGTACAGCATGGTATTAGCTTATATAAGAAAATGAACATTTATTTTCGTTGGCCAAACAGAAAAATCAAAGTAATTTACATGATGAAAATTGCATCGGATTTAACACAAATTAAGTTACAGACACAAAACATGCAAGGCTGTGAATTCCAGCCTAATAACATAAAGTTAATGCTAATAAAAATTCTTAAATAAATGTTTTCAAAATGAGCACAAAATCAGGAATATCATCAAGTCTTGAAAAGATAGCCATATATATATATTAAGAGAATGATTTATTATAGATATACACATAATAAAAAGCATGATTTTACACACGAGAAAAGAGAAGCCTGGGATTAAATTCCATCTGTATTACACAGAAGCCTTATCACCTCCTAGAGTAAAAGTCAGACACCTAACACTACATTTACTGGTAATTTTATTTCTTAGCTTTTCTCCCTTCAGCCCTTTCTATGAAGTTAGTGAAAGCTCAAAGTATTCGTGTCTGAGAAGCAGTACCAAAATATGGCAAAACAGGCTGTCTTCAGAAAGAAGCTGAAAAATTTTAATTTAAAAAATTAAATGAAGAAACAGAATGTTAGCTCATCATCAATCTCTATCTTAAAGCTAAAGATCCTTCGGTTTGAGATAAATAAGTTTTTATTTAACGAAACAAGACAGAGTGAAAAACACTTCTTTTGTACAAAATGTGTCACGCTGCACATACACTTCCAGGACAAGCCTAAATGTCTTTAGGCTTTCACAAGCCTAAATGTCAAGCAACTGAGTTCACATATCTTTGACAAATGACTCCAGAAAAAATAGAAAGGATGGAGAAAGATACATATATAAAGAATAAAGTAACCAATTCCACACACACAAGACACCCCAACATCTAGGTAGGGACAAGCTGAAACAGGGCATAGAAACACCAAGAAGTTTTAGAAAACTATTACAAACAGAAGACTAGGAATAGAGAAAGGAACTAGTCAGCATCACCTCTCCAAATAGAATTATGGAGCATCAAGTCCAGGTTTTGAGGAAATACATCTTATGACATTAGATACCCATTCTGACTAAATTGGTATTTACCTGAATTCCACAAACAAAAGAAGTTTCTTGGAAATGGTCTGAATTAACTCCTCTCTCACCGAGTGTAATCCCTTCAACCTTTAAAATACCTTTTTTCTATCTCCATCTTCACAGCCTTTTATATTCTGACTATATAGAAGAAACCCAAATCCATGCTACACTGACTGCACCTCCAATTCTTTATAACTTATAATGAATCTTTCTCTTATGCTATAAGTGGTACTAAGCGACTTTTGTCCACTGTTTGAAATGGGTAACACGGCCTCAGTCTTACAAAATAAATAAGTAAATAACAATCGCATAATATATCGTGCACTTTGAAATTCCCAGTTGAATTTCTTGATGATACTTGATTTCAGGAAAATTCAGAAGTATTGGTATGTATCCATGTGTCTTCAACTCTGTCAGTAAATTTCGTCCACACCACATGCATGACAATGCCTGTCAATCCACCTCTTGCCACAGAAAAAAACAATTCTGTAAGTAAACCTGTTCCAACTACAATGAATACCTATGATTCATTCTGTAACATTTGTTATATAACTAAAATAATGCCAACAGCCTTCATCAGCTGCATTACAGATAGAAACTGTTGTGCCTCCTTTTATGTAAGCTCAAAAGTTCTCCCTCAGAAGTACTACAGTTCAGAAGGATCATAAG
>WEIV01021773.1:34525-52707 GCA_013390005.1 Calyptomena viridis
TGGGCGGGAAGGCGGTGGCGGCGGGCGGGCGGCTGAAAGGCGCTTTCTCTGCGCGGTGCCGGAGCGCGGAGGGATACCACGCACGGGGAGGAGGAGGGGCTGCGGCGGGCAGCGGGGACTCGCGGCGGCGGCGGCGCTGGAAGTTCCCGAGTTCCAGCGTCGCAGGAATGGGAAGCGAGCGAAGCCAAAATGCCCTCGGGGAACGCGGCCCCAGTGGGAAGGCTCGGCCCTTCTATCTCCCTTCCGCTCGCCGCGGCTCCCCCGTAGCCCAGCCCGCTCCCTCGGAGCCCTCCAGGGACCTCCGGGCGCTGCCAGGGGCTTTGGCATCTGCGCGTAAGTGCCACAGTCACGCGTTGTTCGTTCTTATTCCGCGTTGTTGGTCGCTGTTCCTACAACACCGCGCCCGGGTTCCTGCCGTGGGTCTGCAGCGAGAAATCCCCTCAAGCCCCAAACAGCCAGAAAGGCGCTTTTCTCCGTCGTTCCTCAGGGCTGCCCGGGCGGCTCCGCCTGGGGGGGCGAAGGGTTCGCAGGGCGCTCGGTTTGAGAACTTCCCGTTTAAAAAAAAAAAAAAAAAAAGCCAAACAACGATTTTATACATTGCTCTTGCCGCCAACCATGTCAGAAATGCGGGACTGACGAATCTTCTGCCTTCCAGGAGCGGTGGAGCAAGAGGAGTGTTGTCAACGCGAAGCCGAGCGAGGGATGGTGATGCCTGCAACCTATGGCTGAACTGGAGGTAATTCCATAGCGGATCAATAACCTACCGAAGGTTCCTGAAAGGCTGCAACATTGTATGGAGCCTGCATAGCGATTCAATCATTTGTCTATTTAATGTTTGGTAGCTTGAGGATACCGAATAAACCTGACTTGTGCTGTAACTCTTTATTTGCTACTTTCCGTCAGAAAGAAAATAAAAACAAAGCAGACGTCCGCTGATAATTACCTTTAAAAAATCCATATTTGTTGAGGAAGGGATTTAAAAGAGCATAATTGCTTGTCTTTATGGTTTGCCATGTGTCAATGCTTTTTCAGGTTCAGCTGGGGCCTTGCAAGAACGAATGTGTTTGTAGACAATAAGAATGAAATTAGCAGGGATCAGTGTTAAAAGGGGAAGCTGTCATTTTTTGATATTCCTTTAGCCTCGATTATTAAGCAATGTAACTTGTAAGACAACTTGTAAGACAAAAGTACATTTGAAAATATACAGAAATTAGACAAATAATTTTATTTTTGTGTATAAAGACCCTGAAATTCTCAACTATCAAACTTAGAACAAAATTAAATTTAAACTACATTTCTGTGCAACTGAGGGTAAGCTCTATATGTATGTTTCTATATGTATGTTTCCGAGGCCTGTAAGCTCAATGTACAAGCTTGAGTTTTGTGCTTGGCATGGTGAGAAAGCTTTGCTGCAACCACCCGTCTGCTTTATTGAACAAACATAACCGTGAAGGGTTGCAGAAAGGAGGCTAAAATGTCACATATTTCCATTAAGCCTTATTACAAAAATTAGATTTGTGTAGCAGATGCCTAGATGCTGTGCATTTTTGAAATACGATTATCGCATGTCCTAAAAAAATCATTAAAATCCTAATCTAGCATGTGGTTTGTTATCATTAGGGTAAATGAATTTTGTAGGATAGACTTTTTTTTTTTAAAAAAGCGAAATTGTGCATAGTAGATCACTGTATCTGTAACTATGATCACTATATATTTTAAAAAGTACACATATCTCCCTTTCCCCAGTTTTTGTAAAATGACCACTGTGTTTCACCTTCATTTTAAATCCACACTTCAAATAATTGAAGTGGCAATGAAATCATATTTCACATCTAATAAAGATTTTAAAAATAAAATGACTTGAGTCTTTTCTTAGTGATGTAAAATATGTATTGCAATCTCTCTCATACGTGGTTCTCACAACAAAGGGCTACATGAATAATGTGATTAACATTTTAATTTCCCTTGATGTTTACATAAAAGAAAGTACATACAACATTTCTAAAACTGTAAACGAAGGAATAGAGAAATTTTAACAGTTAAGGAGTCTGAAAGTAGAGGAAAGCTATCCTGGATGTATTGACCTTCCTTGTTCTTTTAGCAGCTCATAACTTTTCCTGATGCGGTTTAAAATACAGCCCACAGAATTCAAAAGTTCCTGGTGTTTTGACAATAAAGTAAGGATTGTATCTTTCATTTTATTTTTGTAGAGCACCAAGCAAAATGAAATCCTAGTCCCTGACTTGAGCTTGCACACTGCAGTACTGCAAATAATATTTAATAAGCAGCTTTTACAAATGTACGTTCAATTTCTTTTTACAGATGAAATCTGATGGGGGGCTTTTTGTTTATTTGTGGAATAACATGAAAGTCACATGGGCCACAAGAGAAAAAGAAGGATTATTATTGTTTGGTGATTCATGTTAGAATGAGTCTTAAGGATTCCTACAGCAGCAACAAATATTTCATTTATTTTTCAGAGTTCTTTTTGAAGAACTGTTGCAGTTAAATTGAGGATTTTTTTGTTATGTACACAAGTGGAGAAAAATATAATCTCTGAATTTTTACTGTCCTGATTGTTTGGCTTTCAAATAATCCCTTTCATGCGATCTTGTCACCCTACATTACTCTTAAATGAAATATATCAGTCCTGCTTTGTCAGTGAGATTAAATGTTTTTAAGAGAGATTTCTACTCTGAAAGGTCTGCATTAGAAAAATAGAAAAGAAAAAGTAGTAATGGAATTATTTTCCTTTCTCATCTATAATGATTGTTAGAGTTAAAAAGAAAATCTCTGATTATTTTACTCTAGTAATTTTGCTGTTTTAACATCTGAAATTTTTACATATTCTTTTTGCAAATGTTGTGTCCTGTTATTTTATATGGTGACTTTCAAATGTGAATCTTCACACATATTCGCAAAATTAATTTTACAAAAAAGAAATAATAAAGTTTAATAGATTTTGCTGCTACTGTAAATTTTACACGTCACCTTCATGAAATTGTGGGCTGATCTCAAGTGGTGTTGTTTTGCTTTTGTTTTTATTTTCACTAATTTATTTGGCCTGGGTTTTTTCCTTCTGTTCTCCTTCCCCCAAAATAGTGCTACAAGCACTCTATATCCAGAAACAGGTATGTTAAACTTCTCTCGAATTACTGGTCACTTTTGACAGATAAGAATATAGTATCTTTTGTTTCTTCTTGATTTTTCTCCATGTTGCTAGTTTTGAGATTTGGGGGGGGGGGGTTACCCAATCATTTTTAATATGAAAAAGGTAAAATAGTTTGCACCCAGAAAGTGCATTACTTGAAATTTAGTGGTGGCAGTTCTTGACATGAAAAGCCTTTCTGTTTCTTGTGAAATTTGCTCTTCTCCTTTTCTTTGGAGACAAAGAAAAGTATTTAGGCTTTGTAAATTGTCAAGCTGAACAATGTAGCTAAATATTCGAAGCATGATATTGGCAGGGGGTGGCTGAAAGCAACATAAAGCAGTGACTAAGCTTTCCCCGGGGTTTGGATGCTTGGTGAGTAGTTGGTCAGGGTTTTTTTACGTTGCGTTTTTTCCACCTCAAATCAGAATTATCACCACCAGTTGCTTGCCTTGACTGTTGATTCTTAATCTTGAAACCAGCCATTAACCTTACAAGGGCAACAAGTGAGTGATGGTGCTTATGAGGCCAGCCAACTTTTTTTATTATTATTGTGTATAGTAACTTCATGCAGAAAGAACCAGACGTGCCAAAATACAGTACTACTATGAGTGAATTCCTTCTGCAGTTTCAAACAATAACTTACAATTTAGCTAAGTATCTTCACATCAAAATTCATTTAAATACTCAATTGTTCATGCTTCTTGCCAAGAATATATCCTTTATGTACCCTGCTTTGGTAACCTACCTGAACTTTCTACTATGAAGTTCCTTACAGAGTGCTTAGCTGCTGTGTATTCTGCCCAGATCAGGTATTAAGTAGTCAATGGTATGCTTCTATTTTTTACCTTTATTTCCATTTTCAATGTGCTTGTTGCCATAGAATGTGGATGTCTTCCCACTCCATTTGTTTTGAAAATGTTTGCTCTTCCTCCTACTTTTGCTTGCTTATCCCTGATGGTGACAAGTAGCATAGAATAAGGCATTTGTATTACCAAAACCACCAGCAGCACAGACAAGTTAACATTTAACAAAAGCACAAAAATAGATTATTCTCCGACAAACACTTTCTAGGTGTTCTCCTCCTGTGCACCTGGAAAAGTAAAGCAAAATCTAGTAATTCATGAAGACAATATTAATTTTTGTGTAAAAATAAGTAATAAACTGCAAATCTACTATTAAGCTTTTGAAAATAGCTCTATATGTAATTTATATTCTGAGCAGTAAATGAGCCTGGCTGAAGTTCATCTGATAACCCTAAAAAGCTCTTTAGTATGTTGTTACCCAAATAAATATGAATTGCACCAGCCATGGCATTCTTTCAGTTTCACTGTTGTATCTTTGAGTACAAAAAACTTTCCTTACAACAAGAATCTAAGAATAAGGCCTACGTAATTTCTACTGATTAGGGGAATTCTACTGGTTTGTGGGGGGAATTTTCAGGGGTTTGTTTTGTTTTAAAGCAATTTCATTTGTGCTCCTGTATTTTGTAAAATACTTTCCATTAAATTTCCTCGATCAGTTTGACAGTACGGCTTTCTATGCTGAATACATTCCCTAATTATCCAGAGGATATTGAGAAAAATATTAAACTGCTGTACTTAATAGTTTGCTGTTGGGCTTTTCTTCACAGAGAATCCTGGACATTTGCCATGTTCATTTTCACATCTATTTGATGTCTCCAAAGTTTTCTGAGTATTCTAAGGATTATGTAGAGTGGTTTTTAAGTGAAGCTTTACAAAAATTAACATGCATGGTGTATTTTATAATGAAAGTAGGAGCTATGTTGCTTTTTATGTTGACAATTATTTGCTTAGTTTATTACTTGTACAAAAATTTTGAAAATATTTGCTATGACCACACTTTGTAGTAAGTAATGTATTCCAAAATGCTAAGGCAATTTTCTGTTGAGCAGAAGATTCTCAAAATAAAGTGTGTCGTTCATTTGGTTCACTGGTTGTATATTAGTGTTCCAAGTCTAAAAGACTTATTTTAAGTCTTAACTGACAAATTTTATTTCTATTTTTAAAGTTTATTAAGACACAATTTAATAGTGTCCTTCAGCAACTATTTATCTTTCCATTTCTCTAAATGGAAATTTAGATTTCTGTTTAACCAAGTTTGAGGGTCATTTCCGATTAGGGATTTGGATTTGATTTTTTCCAGTTACAGTGATAACCTGTTAGAAATGCAACATTGTAAAATACAGATGAGGGGTTATTTGCATGATTTTTCAAAATGTAGCTTTGGTATAGAGTTGGAATTTCCCTGAAGTTAATACGGTAGACTATTAAAGATTTACATCTGCGTAATAACTTGTGAGATTCTGTCTTATTGTTATCAGATATAGTTTGATAAGCTTGCTGATGTGCAATTTAGATAAAAGCAGAAGAGACCGTAAGAAATATCAGAGAGATCTACCCAGGGAAGAGATGACCAGAACAATGTAGGTAAAATTTTATGATGTTACGTTCAAAATAATCTATTGAAGAGATAATGAGTCACTTGTGCTCCTTACAGGCTTCTAAAACAATATGAGGAGGAAAAAAATTAAGCTCTGTTTGATAACCAGTACTAAATCTTTTTAAAAAAACATTCTATTTATTATGTATTCAACACTAAGAATATGGTGGGTTTTTTTCTAGAATTCTAATACGAAGCCAATGAAACCAAACAATATCACATCTTCTGTTGTAGTACTGCATTAAGTCTTACACCTTATCTCCAAAAAATTGGGAGCTCAGGAGGAAACTAGAGTTCATGAGGAAAATAGTTAAGACCAAGAAAAATTACTCCAGGAAGAGCATTAAAGACCAAGGCAAAGGAGTACAATGCATGGAGGAAGTAATGCTTAATCAGAGCATACAAAATTTCTCTATTTCAGAGAAGATAAAGCAGAAGCTTCTATAAACTCTAGAGCATAGTACAGAAACTGATAGACTTGAAAGATTTCAAATTAAAAACTATGTTTTTCTTCATAATAAAGTACAGCCATCCTGGCTTTACTCTTGCCTTGGAGATCTCAATAGCAAGGATTTTAGCAGTCTTCAGAAGGACTTCATAGGTAAGAACAGTCAGTGACAGTACACATACATAATTATAAAGATTATTAGTCCAATCCACACAGCCTTGCTATGTTGCCACCTTTAAGACAATCCTTAGTTTTTCCTGTTTCCTTCTAGTGTTGTTTGATTTAGTTTAATTTATAAAGTATTTTCATTTTTATGTAGTTGAATTGTCTGCTTTCCCTAAAATAGCAACGATGTAGTACAAGTAGTACCAATATTTGCACTTACAGTAAAGATTCAGTGCTGTTACCATAGAGCTGACAGTGCCTACTTTGTGTAGCATATGTGATTTGTCAGTCATCCATGAAATACACATCACTGAGATTCCGATCTCCATTTATTGTTCAGTCTTCTGAGAAAATACTGGTCTGCTGATACAGATTTCTCAATATTTTGTATTCCTCTATAGCATCTACTTGGTGCCTTGAAAGGATAATTTTGTATTTTTCAGTTTGCCCAGGAAACTGTAGAAGGGTTCTGTTGTGCCAGATAGGCATAGTGTACTAATTGAGATACAAATTGTGTACAATAACTGCTAATTGAATCAATCTCTTGATTTTGCAGGTTTTAGAGTACCAGAAACAAGAAGTGTGATTAGACCACAAATGATACTTGCATATATGTAATGCTGGTTACGTTTTTTGTTTGCTTCCTTGTTTTTAACCTAATACCAAGGTAAGAAGGAGACTGGCACATGTGACTCCCTTTTCCCAGGTAAGGCCCTACCACAAGACTAAAAGATTGTGATCATTCCAGATCAATTAATGAGTAGTTTTCTCACGTGGGGTGGAGCAGCTTGTTTAACAGAGACTAAGAAGAACCCTCCTTCAAGGATTGTGCTGGTTTAAAAGTAAACCGGCAGGAGAAATTAACCCAATTTAGAGAGACCACAAGTCAGAGCTACAATTTATTAAAAAGATTACAATACATACAATGACACAAGGTAAAAAACTGGTTTTGACCCACAAGGACAAAGTACAACTTAGCACCCTGGGATGGGAAAAGCAGAAGGAAAGGTAATCTGCTAGTGGGGATGATGGCAGTTCTGTTGAAGTAATGATCACAGTCTTCTTAAAAGTGACAGTCACAGTCCTACTGGAGTTCTATTCCTCCTCTTAATTTGATGAGTGGTACCCCCAGCCCCAAAACCTGAAGATTATATATCCCCAGGTTCAGGTGGGGATGCCCAGTACCTCCTCCTAGGGCAGGGAGATTCACCATGGGTGGTTCATCTCTGTGAGTCCTGGGATATTTTTGGATTCTTTGGTGATCTGGGCCACTGTAACTGCCTATTGTGTCAGTGCAGCTGGGCCCATTAACAGAAAGGACCCCTCCAACTGGGTGTGGAGGTGTTAATCCCTCCTCGGATCTCTTTCCTTACCTGTTGTAGCCTGGGGTGTGAGGTGTGCCCTGGACAGCTGCTACCAATGATTTATTAACAGCCCATCAGAAATGACACAGAAGGTATAGAATATACAGGTTTTGGTTATACCCACAAAACGATAAACTGGTCCCATCCCTGTGGCTATGAGAGAGGTCCAACTTCCAAGATTGAATAAAAAAGGAACTGAACTTGGTCTTTCAGTATTGAGTTTGACTGCTATTTGCCTCTTGGCAGGCCCTTATAAATAAAGCACCAAATAAAAGTCCATTAGCTAATGTAAAGAAACACAATGTCTCATGAAGATTAGATTGAGCAGTTGAAGAAATACACAGGTATTTATTTTTAACATAGTTCTAATTTTAGGGTTGGTTATTCTGGTTATAATAAAGCTATATTTATTTAGTTCATGTATCAATTTTGTTGTATATATACTTGAAAGTGCTTTCCTCAGACCCTGCATAGCAGCTGCTGACAATTTCAACAACATGCCACTCTTGATGCATCCCAAACTTCACCAGATTAAGCCTTAACTCTAAAATGTGTTGTTTCCATATACTCTCACCCCTGATTTTTTATTTGAAATTCAGCAGCCAGCATCCTTACTTTTTTGTCATCCCTACAGGAGAATGGTGTGAATGCCTCTCAGTTTGTTCACTGTTGGATGTTTCTAATAGCATAGAACTCTGTAGGAGGGCAGGTCATGGCTATTCACAGACAACAAAATTTCAAATTCCAGTACACAGAAGGTAAAGCATTCTTGTTGCTGTATTCCTCAGTTTGGAATTTTACCCAAATTTTACTACTGTCCACTCAATTTCTGCCCAGTTGCTCATGCCAATGGCCATATCCATACTATCGAACTCTTTCAACCACCAAAACACAACACCTGCATCTGCATTGTCAGCTGTGCCTGAGCTACCCCCTGAGCTATGCCAAGGGTTGCTTGGGAGAATGCTGCTTGGCCTGGACCTAGTGCAGGGACTCTGCTGACAACAATTTAACAGTGCCCTGGCACATTTTGTTTTGCTAGCAGAGGCACAGCCTTTGTGACGAACAAAACCACAGACTGCCATTGTGCTTCACTTCTGAAAATGTCTTTCTGGTAAGGTATAGTACATAAAATATGGACTATATATAGTGATGTCCTTTGCTGGGAAGTTCCAGAGGCAGAGCTAAAACTCGGCTAGCTTGCAACAAACCCTCAAACAGCTCAATTCATTTTTGCTCAGCTTCCAAATTATTTGAGTCTTCATTCTGTCCAGTAAATAATGAGAAAATGCTGAAATGCTGAACATTCACAGAATAACTGGGTTGGAAGGGACCTCCAAGATCATCGAGTCCAACCCATACCCTAACACCATAACTAGCTGAGGGCACTAAGTACTATGTCCAATCTTTTTTGAACACATCCAGTGTTGGGGACTCCACCACCTCCCTGGGCAGGTTGTTCCAATACTTTATTATTCTTTCTGTAAAAAACTTTTTTCTAATCTCTAACCTGAACCTATCCTGGCACAGCTTAAGACAATGCCCTCTAGTTCTGTCTGTTGCTGCCTTGTGAAAGAGACCGACCCCCACCTGTTTACAACCTCCTTTCAGGAAGTTGTAGAGAGCGATAAGGTCACCTCTAAGTCTCCTTTTCTCCAGACTGAACAACCCCAGCTCCTTCAATCTTTCCTCATAGAGCTTGTGCTCCAAGCCTCTTACCAACCTCATTGCCCTCCTCTGGGCACGTTCTAGTATCTCGACATCTCTCCTAAACTGAGGGGCCCAGAACTGAACACAATACTCAAGATGTGGCCTCACCAGTGCCGAGTACAGGGGCATGATGACCTCCCTACTCCTACTTATCATACAATTCCTAATACTGGCCAGGATGCCATTTGCCTTCTTGGCTGCCAAGGCACACTGCTGTCTCATATTCAAATGGCTGTCAACCAGTACCCCCAGGTCCCTTTCTGCCTGGGCACAGTCCAGCCACGCTGTCCCCAGCTTGTAACGTTGCCGGGGATTTTTGTGGCCAAAATACAGAACTTGACACTTAGACTTACTGAACTCCATCCTATTAGACTCTGCCTATCTATCTAACCAATCCAAATCTCTCTGCAGAGCCTTCCTCCCCTCCAATAAATCAACACAAGCTCCCACCTTAGTGTCATCTGCAAATTTACTGATAAAAGATTCAATACCCTCATCCATATCATCAATAAAAATATTAAACAAGCCTGGTCCCAGAACGGACCCCTGAGGGACACCACTGGTGACTGGCCGCCAACTGGATGCAGCACCGTTCACCATCACCAATGATCATAAATGATCGTAAAAGATTCTCAGGGCCACACTAAAGATGTCTGAAGGAGAGTTGATGTGGAAAATAAACAGGAAAATACTGTCTCAAGCTGATGAGAAGTTGAAAGAAAACACTGTAACATTAAAGGTAAACAAATTAATAGCTGTCAGGGAGATTCACAGTATGTCTCAAAACATTGTTACAGTGTTCTGACCTGGTAACTACCTAGCCTGTGGGTGTTAAGAGCTGGTTGCAGTTGCTCCCGACAAATCTATTTAAAAGTGTTTGCGGGATGTTGCAAAGGAGATGCTATGAGTCATACAATATCTTGAGTTGGAAGGGACTCACAGGGATCATCAAAGTCCAGCTCCTGGCCCTGCACAGGGCACCCCATGAATCACACCATGTGCCTGAGAGCATCGTCCAAATGCTTCTTGCACTCTGTCAGGCTTGGTGCTGTGACCACTTCCCTGGGGAGCCTGTTCCAGTGCCCAACCACCCTCTGGGTGAAGAACCTTTTTCTCTATCCAACCTAAACCTCCCGACACAACTTCGGACCATTCCCTAGGTCCTGTCACTAATCACCCCAGAGTGATCAGTGCTTGCCCTTCCTCTTCCCTTCACGAGGAAGTTGTAACTTCAATGAGGTCTACCCTCAGTCTCCTCCAGGCTGAACCAACCAAGTGATCTCAATGTCTCCTTGTATGGCTTCCCCTCTAGATTCTTCATCACCTTCACAGCCCTCCATTGGATGCTAATAGCTTAATGTCTTCCTTATATTGTTGTGCCCAAAATCGCACACAATATTCAAGGAGAGGCCACACCAGTGCAGAGCAGAGGGGGACAATCCCCTCCCTCACCCGGCTGGTGATGCTTTGCCTGATGCCCCCCAGGACACGGTTGGTCCTCCTGGCTGCCAGCGCACTGCTGACTCATATTCAACTTGCTGTCAACCAGGACTCACAGATCCTTTCCCCGGTCTGTACATACATGTGGGGTTGTCCCATTCCAGGTACAGAATCTAGCACTCGTCTCTCTTAAACGTCATATGGCGGTTGCCCAGCCCTTCAATTTGTCAAAGACTTTTTCAGACCTTACTGGGAACAGGAAGAGTAGTGCAAGGAAAGCACTGATAAGAATCCTTAAACAGCATTTTGGCATAAAGCTTCCTGTTTCCTTCTTATTTGGTGAAAATATGACTACTGTGGGAAGGTGAAACACCCAGTTTTCAAAAAGGTAATGTGTAACTGAGCCCTTTATTCATGGTTCAACAATAACATAAAAGGTATCAATCTGCAAAACATGCCAGATGTATATTGTTAAAGAGATATGCAATACAACGTGCATTGTCTGATTGGTTCATGAATAAAGGGGACAGCCAGTATCTGCCATGCTTGACACAAAACAAGGTCATTGTTATCAGTGATAAACTGGTCATTGAATTTTGTAAGAACGCAATATTTGTGCTGCTAGCTGCTTTTTACATATTACTTCATGTGCTGTAGGATCTATAGACCTAAAGCACCATCCCACCATGAAAGGGTGAATCTGGTGTTAATACTGAAGCGTGACAGAAAATGAGGAGCATTAGCATTGTTTTCACTTAAAGGACACAGCATTTAAAAAGCAAGTTAAAACACCCCTGTGATCATGAAAGTGTGAATGGGACAGTGGCTCAACAGAGCCAAGGACAAGTGCCCTAACATCAGTTGCTTAAAACTTGTGTGGCAGTGATCCCTCTTGCAGTTTCATCACTGAGGGTGACATCTACTTGGAAATGCAATTTCTTTTTTTTTGCTGGGTTTTGGGATACCTTCCCAACTATATTCAATTTCTACAGTAATTGGCAATTGTAACTCAATAATAAAACTTGTTTCACAAACTTCCCATAGTCCTAACAGCATGTGTACTAGCAGAGCACTAACCATCTCTTGTAATTAAATCCTATTAACACTACGCACATTCACTACCTTTGAATAATTATTGCCAGCTTCCTGATTCACCAGTCATGTAAGGCAACCAGCTGCCAAAAATGTCACAACTAAATCTATCATTATACAACCACTTGGAAGTGTGCCCTTTCTGTGCTACTCCATATCGGAATAATCTGCAGCAGTCATATTGTTCCTTTCAATGAAGTAACACTGCACACATTTTGTGAATTTAAGGCCCACACTTCCTCTCTGAGGCCAAGCAACCCTCATCTTGTATATGGCCACTATGCCCACAAGGCCTTCCCCTGACTTTTTATCTTCCATCTCACCTCAAAGGCTGGTATCTATTGCCACTGAGCCAGCCTCTTGCTGCCAGACTGCTCAGATTTACCTTAGCTTTAAGCCTTCACTTACCTAGGTTCCTTGGGGGTAAAGCAGGCAATGCTTCCTGAAAGACTCCAAAAGTTCATCAACACAACCAATAGTTACCCTGCAGGTGGAGATTTGGCACCAATATAAAAATACTTCTGTGCAAAAATGCCCCCAAGGAAGTATTGAAAAAAAAATCCTAAAATTATAGGATTTACCAGAAATGTATCCCACAGGGAACAAAACAAAAACACTGTACCTTCAGTAACTGGATTATTGATAAAGGACCTGAGGGGAAAAAATAAACCTAGTGACATTCAAGGCTTGCTTACATATGCAAAGAATTTTTTCTATTTCTCTCTGGCACCTATTCCTAGAAAAATATTTCTCCTGCATTGTGTGAGATCTCTTCCTCCAAACCCACTCACCCAGATTACAGGATGAGACTACTTCCCCACCTGCCATGCTCAGCTCTGCCTTTCCACTCCCCTCAGATATTCTTCCACAGAACATCATTCCTGTGCAATCACTGCAGAGTATTTACACCTCGCTCCTGCACTCAGCCAGGAGGGAACTTTCTTCCAATCTCACTCTGGGACAATCCACAGCTGCTGCAGTAGCAACACTCCTCCCTCTTGGGAATAACATGCAGTCATCTATAAAATGACTATGAACAAAATCACAAAAATTCTCCAGTACTACTGCTCCTTTCTTCTCTATTATTCTAGATGCAATTGACATACATGTATCACACGCTTCATCTCCAATGATTATGAACCCTTTGTGTTAAGGGTTCACATATTCCACCTTCTTACAGAATATACCTGATATATACATACACACACACACACACACACACACACACACACACATATATATATATGACATCAAAAACTAGGAGGGTTTTGGTCTGGTTTTTAGAAATTAGCTCCTTTTTATTATTATTATTTTAAAACAAGCTTCAAATGGCCTTCCAGGTTTGTCTCGGGGTAGGACAAAAGTTCTACGACCTTTATTTTGCAAGGAACTACAGTAATATCTAATATTCCTTTTAGAAATAGACTGAGGACTTTGACAAGATTACTCTTTCCAGTCACTGCATTGTCATCTTAAATTATATTGCTTTCCATTGAATTGTTCATTGGAAGATTCATATCAGACAGCTTAGTACCGGAAATCATCCAGTAAAAATCCAGCTTTTATGGGCTGCAAGTCTGAAATTTATTTCTGAATGAGAATCAAAACAGTGATAAAACAATTCCTACAAGTTATGCTATTGTATCAGAAATGCAGTACTAAAATTAAGCACAATGGCCTCACACACTCAGATTTATTTTTTGAGTATGACTTTAAATTACTAGCTTTATCCTTATCTTAGCAGGCATGCAAATATGATTTTCCAGTCATATATGGGGGGGATGGACTAATTACTATCAATAGACAAATTTTGAGCCTAGTGTTGAATCATTTTTCACCAGAACTCATTTATAGCCACTCTGAAGGCACTTGCGAGAGTATTCCGCTGTACTAGCCAAACACCTATTAGTCTCTGCTTGTTACATATGACCTACTTTGTTGCTAATACTATGGGTCGTCACAAAGGGAGTAGAGGATCAAAACACTTCTCGTATTGTCCATTTTCTATAGGAAAACCATTAGTTATTTCATTCTGATCTATTATAAATACAGGATTGGATATTATAGAAGGCAATTTGGCAAGCCAGTTTGGCTATAGCTAGCCAAATGACAGTTTCAGTTTCCAAATAAAGCAAAAAATACGTTTATTACAGAGAACAGCAGTGGAAAATTCTTGCCTTTACCAAAAATAATGCCACTGAACATTCTAGTGTATCTTCTGACCATTACCCATACAGCAATTTAAGCAGCAGTGAAAGTATTCTTCACATTTTCCTACAAATAAAAGAGAACAGACATCAAGTAGGAGGATGACAGAGTACTTGCTATACTGAACTTGTTTATAGACAGCCTCCTGTATCTTTTTTTCTGCTTTGTTTCACATATAGAAGTTTATTGTCTCATTTAATAGAAACGTGAAAGTACAGGTCCACTAAGACAGCCAGGTCAAAATTAATTTATTTAAAAGATATATAGACTCCCATTTCAGATTATTTTCCTTTCTCATTTGATGACACCTTATCTTTATGGAATACAGAATGGCCACTTGTTTCTGTTGAAAATCTCTTTAGGGTTATATAAATTTCCATCATTTAGTAGAAATTTAATCAACATTGTGCATGTTGAGGCTTAGGTTTGGTATAGTGATTTATATCTTAGGTTGTAAGACTGCTTTGACTTTAAACCACGTACTCGCTTGAACATTTAAATTATCTTATTTTTCCCTTCTAAAGCTACATTAAAGTATGCAAAAAAACCCCACAAACCAACAAAAAACAAAAACCCAAACACAAAACCAAACCAAAACAACTCAAAACCCGAAATCAAACATAAAAACCCATTTCCTATTCCACTAGATATTTAACTTAGACATTATTTATTCTAACAAGGGATCTTTATTTTCTTGCTAGTCATTTTCTCTTTCCCTTTCTTTTGCAGTTATGAACAGACCAAGTAATTCTCAAATTTTCAAGAGTTGAGAAAAATGTACCAAAACAACTTAATTTTCACTGCCATTTTGCACAAGGGTTAATTTTCCAGTACCATTTCCATTAAATGCTTGCATCTTATCTGCAGTTCTCTATTCGGAAAAAGCTGCCTTTGCTGACTGAAGAGACAAAATACCAAGCATAAACTTATACTCTCATATGCAATTAGCCCAAGGTTAGTCAAGGATAGGGAAGTAGTGGAAGTGACAACCAACAGAATGTATATAAAGCTAAGGGAAGGGGAACCGTTAACTACTCGAGTAACTTTTTAAATCATTCATTAAGTCTTGTTTCTGATGCACCTGCCTTCTTTAAACTTAAAAAAAAATGGTCTATCCTTCCCTCTTTTTTTTTGTGTACCTTGAATTAACCACTTGTTATATCCCACAAAGAACAAACACCACTTTCAGGGATCTGTCCAAACCTTGTGTGGAGTAGCCAGTCATTAAATATTGATGATGCAAGCTTCTTTATGGCAAAGATGCAGGACCTGGCACTTGCAAGTGCCACTTCAAGACTAAAATACTTACATGCTTCTTGAAGGTGCTCTGTGGATCATCAGCTGCCCACAAAGACTCTCACTATATATGTCTGAATGTGTGACCATTCTAGTTTTAGAAATGTGTTCTATAACTTGACACAGTGCTTTGAAGATTTCTCCAAGAACTTGACATGTAGAGGAAACAATATGGGAAAGCCACACATTTACAACACACTTTCAAAAAATCAGAAATGTTAAGTGAATCAGCAGGATAGTGTGTTTCACTACACTTCACTTGAGTGGATCTTCTGTTGTTAAATGCCTCTAATGGAATAATTTTGTGTCAAAATTACAAGGTCAGGATATTGGGCTATTAGTTCAAGGACCCAACTTTTGCCCACCTTCTAGGTATTTAGTAAAAGGAGTTCTCTTAAAATAAGCCTATCTAGTGTGTCTTCTGATGCTCATGGACTCTTAAAGCCAACTTTCTAGACAGGACTAGGCAACTTACCTCTTGGTGATCCACACAAAATGATCAGAGTATACACACACACACAGAATAATGAAACCCCCATAAATGGACAAGTGCTTAGAAATAGCACTTCAATGATTTTGTGAAAAAGTTCACACAGTTTCAACTTCCCAGAATGGTAGTTTCTAAACTGACAGACTTTCAACAGGATCCATCAGAAAGCAAATCAGAAGTACTGTGCAGAACTACCAAATACGTATCACTGAGTAAAATCAGGTACTTCCCTTCTCTTTGGCTACAATTTTTGTTACAGCCCTCTGCCTTCCATCACCAAAAGACAAGAATTACTTTAAATTTTATTCAAAAACTAAGCTTATGCTGCAGAGAACAGCCTCCTCTTCTCTGGTTGTAGCAAGTCTATCAAAAAAATGCGTAAGTGACATTTACCTCAGTGCAGGTCTTAACTGCTATTCCAGCTAGCACACCGGGCTTTTGTAATCAAGCTTCAGTTTTTAACTGTAGATATGCTTGGCTTCTTTTAAGTTTTAATTAAAAAAGGCAACTGGAGATTTCTTCCCAAAGAATAAATAGAACGCTGGGTCAGGCAACAGTCATTTATTTATTGACTTAAACAAGCAAAAGGTATCTTCAGACATAATGGCTACCACTTGAGCAATACAAATCAATGCTACTGAAGAACAGGGAACATCTTTTCTTTGACCTCTCCCATCCCAGAAGTAACAATAGAAATACCAGGGCCCCTAGAGAAAAGAGAAGGAGAAAAAATCACAAAAGGTGCTTAGAATGAGCTGCAGAGTTGCAACACGGACACTAAAAATCATTAGCTAATCTACCATACCACCACAATCACCTCAAAAATAACTTTCATTGTTCCATTTCTATCAGGTACCAAATACATAGTGCTGTTTAACAGCAATTTCAATGGATTAGCAACTGTCCTTAGCTGAAACAGAACAGTAATTACTATTTATATTAAATTTGAGGCTGCAGATAGAAAAAAAAAAAGGTTTTCAGAGAGTACAATGCATATTAATGAAAAGAGAGTGGGGGAGAAACAAAGGTACTTTTAAATTCCTGTACGTCTCTATCAAACAAGCAATTCATTCTGTATTGGTAGTTCATTACAGATGCAATATCCTGACAGAGTATGGCAACTTTACTCACCCTGTGACAGTGTACCTGATGAATGTATCTATGAAGAATGTATCTTTAAGTCCCTTAAGTTGTGGGCCACTGAAAATTCCAGTTAGCTACTCCTGCGCGGCTGGGTTTTAATCAGACATAAGTGAAAAAAGCAGACAGACTGCATGCAAAACAACTGTTACTAAATCATTTAGTCTTCCTTATAACAGTCAAAGATATGAGTAAGGCATTCCTCAGATTTAGAGAAAACATTAGGAGGCTGTAGTTTTGCAGGCAAGGAGACCTTTTATTTTAATCCATTAAAAGAACCCAAAATAGTCAGCAGGTGGCCACATCTATCCATGTTTCATTAAAATCACATAAACCCTAAGTACAAAAGCACCACTGATTATTGCTCTAGAAAAACTGCATGAAAAATTCAAATACGCACAGTAAAAACATCACCATATGCACAAGACTTAATTTCTTAAAGCAAGTGTATGGAATGCTGATCCAATTTTACACATACCTTGCAATATTAAGTTGATATTTGTATTACTTGGCAACAATGGGAATTTCTAAAAGCACTGTTATGAGAAGGGAAATGTTCATATACAGTTTAATATGTCAACTATCATAGTCCTAAAAAAATTAGCATTTACAAAATACTTGATAAAAATATCTTTTAAAAGTTGTCCAAGAGGTACATAAAATCAACCCAAAGTTTTCATGACATTTCATTCATTCTTGTCACCTACAGATTCAGTTTTCTGAGCCTGTGGAGAAGAAAGAAAGAAATTAAATTACTATAGTAAATTGCCATTATGTACCTGAACACCCAAACTATTCTCACTCCTTCGACATTTCTTACTTGCAACAGCTCAGTTTCAACCCTATGACCGTATGACATTTATGCAACCGGAACAGGAACAGTCACACACTTTTCTTAACTTACTGGTCCCAGCTTTCCAAAAGCAATACAAGCCTTACCTGTCAGCTTCCATCGTTCATACTGAAAAGCACCACACTACCACCTGTTTCTATTCACTGCACACATGCTGAATGCTCTACCGCACCCTTAACTTTCACTGTTTCAATCTGCCCTTTTACTGACAGTGTGCTGGGTGGGGCACCTCTGGATGTTGAAACACTAACAGCTGAGCGAGAGATGCGAATCTGCAATAACATTATGGGCAATAAAAAGAAACATTATGAACATGCTAGCAATGTCTGAAAGGCTGAATAATTAAAAAACACTGATTCAATCAG
>WEIV01021773.1:56630-74322 GCA_013390005.1 Calyptomena viridis
TCTGAGAAGCCTTTATGCACAAATGCAACTCATCTCTATACACACCTCCTTGCATTAGCTCACTCATCTAGAAATGAAAGTAATTTGGGGATCATTCTAAGGGTAAAACAAGGAAATTAGTAGCAACTATTAAAAAAATAAGTATCAGCTGCATTCTAACAGAGAAGAGGAACTAAAACCAAATAGTAGCAGTGGCATCAAATGAAGTCCTTGNTTTTATAGGCTCACAGCAAGAAGTATCCAAAGCAACATAGTATCAGTCATTTCACGGGGACAGCATAAAATATGCCGCTACCAAAATATGTGTCTATTGCCAAGCACAATTCACATCTTCCTCACTTCGGACACTCAAAATTTTAAAGGGGCAAAGTGATGTGAAAATTAGAAATAAAAGTTGTTCAGGAATTACAACATCTAAATCTGCTTACAGTTAAATACTTCACACAACCCCCCTTTACAAGTACTTCTGAGTCCCCTTCTGCTCTGTGAAAGGTTCAGAAATAGCTTGACTACCTGTGCACAGGACCCCAAACCTTTCTCGTACATAGAATTATGTTGCTAGAACCTAGCAGATGTTACTTGTAATAGTGGGTACAAATACTACCTGATTAACAGCTGAATAAAGTTAACATTCTTCTCTAGAGGATATCAGAGTGCTAAAATTTCAAAACATGAAACTAAGTCCTTCCACTTCCTCAGTTGCCTACACACTCAGAGTCCAGGTGCACAAAGACAGCTGCAGGACGAGATGGAAACATTATTTCTTCTATTTAAACACAGTTCTGAAAAGGAAAGAATCAAGACAGATATTCCGCTTCTCTCTAGCTTTCTCTATCACTTCAACACACTTTCCTTACTACATTTTATTTCACTCTGTTCTTTGTCATAAATTTATTACTGAAGTTAAGTCTTAGAAATAGTCGTTAGCTCATTAGTCGTTCACAATATTTTGTCTTAATTAAAACAGATTAACCCAGTTACCCAGCATGGTTATTAACTGAGTTAAGGTTTGGTCTACATCATAAAACTGGGATCACACTTGTAGCCAACATCAAGGGACAATTCACCTGCAACAAATACCTAACATAACACAGCTTAAAAAACTAATCAAAAATATCTTCTTAATTACATATTAAGCATTTATGTTGAGCTGGAAAAACATGGCTCCACACACCCTGCAACAGGAAAAAGCTTTTGTTAATATCTGAAAAATGCAGTAATTTGTATTCATTGGAGCCTTTAAGTATTCTCAGTGGAAAGCAGTAGTGAACAGTTCAAACCTGTATCCAGTAAAATAGAAGTCTTGTAAAAAAACACCTAAAGATATTTTCAGCTATGAAATATTTATGCATCATTAACAACAAAAAGGTAAACCTCTCTTTTCTTGGGACTTCAGAATATCAAATGCTTTTTAAGCAGCCTAGCATTATTTTACAACAGGTTAAACAAAGCACTTCAGCTGGTCAGGTAATCAAAGAACCTCTAGGTCAAGGTACTGTCTTTTACAAATCTGCTTTCTTAACTAATGATTACTACTCCTCAGCTTTTAGAAACTGAAAGGTTTTGTTAGAATCTACTTTTTAAAGGGTAATATGCTGGTTTAGAGAAAATATAATTCTCTCCCCTATTTCTCAACTGTTCCTGTTTTGTGACTAGTTTCATAGCAGGCTTTTTTATCATAAGAAAGTCAGCAGAAACCGTAAGTTCTTAAAAAATGCCTGACAGCTAAGTAATTTTAATTCTCATTTGGAGTTTGTATTTATCTGATTATAAGGGGAGAACTAGAGCCAAGTCAGCAAAGGTCACATCTTAATGTTCCCTGGGAAGCTCTGTCCCCCTCCAAAGAGTTGTACTAACACAGAAATTAGCAGCTCACCCAACAGTCTGTTTGACACTGGCCCACTAGCAAACATCTACAGAAAGAGTCTGTGAAAAGGAGCAGACAGAGTGTCTGCTCTCCTTTGCACTCTCCTACTGCATCAGCTTCTGGCAATCTAAAGCTGCCAACTTTCCAACCTGCATATCATATACACATCATGTATTTAAGTAGTCCCTAAGGGTTATTTTCTCCACAAATACGTCTAATAACTTAGTACTCATTTACACTTTCAGTTTCCATAACATCCTGTGGCAGTGAGTTCCATAATGGAATTATGCACTGTGTGGAAAAGAAAAACCATACTCCTCTGTTGTCTTTCCTTTAAACTTCTCGCCTCTTAATTTCATTAGATTCTTCTTGCTCACAGGTTTCATGTGTAGTAATTCCCTAATCACCTTTCTCTGTGTTACTGCTTATTTTACCACAACTCCGTTACACAAACAATCAAGAATCCTAGAAAAACTGTGTTGCTTGGTTTTTTAGTTTTGGTTGTTTGCCTTCTTTTTAAAGCTATTCTGCATCCTATGTTTGTCCCACTGTACTTGGTATCCTTTTAACTTTATCACTGCCTCTACCAGGAGAACTTAATTTAGTAGTCCCACATCTGAGAATGCGACAAATTAATCTTGTGATACACTGATGCTTATTCTGTCCTCTAGTACTAGTTATTTTCTGTTTAGAACTATTGACATTTTCTAGTAACTATTCCTTGTGATTTAACAGATGATTTGGTGACTACCACTAAGTCTCCCCCTTCTTCCATGTAATAATTTGCATTTCTCCATACAGAATTTCTCTTGATATTTTATCACTTAGTTATTTACCAGTGACATAACAGCCTTCTCAGCCTCTCTCACTTTTGACTACCCTGATATTTTTTGTAAACTTCAGCAATTTTGTCATTTCTCTAGCACCCCTTCTCCTAGAGATTATTAATGAATATGATCAGCAGCACAAGCCCAAACACGAGTCCTTCCAATGCTCCACTGATAAATCTCCTCCATTATGAAAATTAACTACCACTTCTCCATTTTCTTCTCACAAATTTATATGTTACAAATTCTTAGAAAGATCTTTCATTTTTTCCATACTAGCTTAGTTTCTTTAAAAACCTGCTTGGGGAGCCTTATAGAAGACTTTTTTTTACACGCAAGTAAACTATACAGCATGCCGATAGTTTATTTGCTCTTTTCCTGTTCAAATATGCTCCAAGCTTTAAAAGCAGAGCAATTAATTGTTAATTCATCTGAATATTCACCCATTCTTTTCAAGGTCCTGATTTAACTTTGTCTGCTGCAAAAGATGACTACCTAAGAAAACAAATGCTCATAATTCTCTACCTGTTTTTTAAATTCACATTAAAGGCTGTGACAAACAAACTAGCAAACCTTACTGTAGACATCAAGGTATCACCACCTGTCTCCTTGCCTTCTCTGACAGAATTTACTGTGTCCTTAAAACAAACTCAGTTAAAGAAACCACACAAATGTGTCAGCTGCTCCAGTTTAGAGTCTGGTACCTTAATTCAAGGCACTCTTCCATCAGTCACTTAAGCTAAGAATAGTTTTGAAGTAGGTTGGCCGAGGTGTGTGCATTAGCCCTCTTCTGCCAACCCACTAGAGACAGACAACAGTTCCAAGCAGTAACATTCTACACTATTGTCACAAGATCCACCAGCCTACATATCTATCAAAGCCCTACATGTTCCTGAAATTTATTTGGTGTACTAATAAGTTGTATAAATCCTCAGTACACAAAACCCAAATTATGTCCAATAGAGTATAAACGTGGTTTACTGTCATTATTCCCACTGAAAACACCTCAACAGACTTGCCAGAGAAATGCATAATCTTCTGATGTGCAAGACTGCAGTTCTCCAGTTAAACAATTGCATGCCAAAATAAATTAAAATTTATATATATATATATACACATACATATATACTTGCCTCTTGTTTAGTTACTTTTGCTGCATCCTTGCCTTCAGCACCCTCTGGAGACTGAAAGAAAGTATTAAGTCAGTGTTTTTATTACAGACTTCATACAGGCAACAGCAAAACAAAGATTACGGTGAAGACTGTTCCTTCTATACATTGCAACAACTTAAAGAAGCCTGAAAAATCTGCATTAGTATTTACAAGCAGCACTGTACCAAAACCACTCTAGACTTTCCAAGCAAGAACCTGAGGACTGAACACTAGGTACATACATACATCACACACCTTCCCTCAGTGGGCCCTCTTGCCAATTAACTAAACTATCCCATGCTTCAGTGGGAGTTCCATCTTATCAGCTGCTGGTAGCACAACAATATGAACCTGGAAATCTGAAGTTTGCTCTATAAGGGCTTTTGAAATATCCAAGAAATTTAACATGTTTCTACCCAAACACAAACTTACCTAGTTACAAGATGAACAAAAAAAGCATAGCATTACTATTAATCATTAATTATTGATTTCTTTGCCTCATTTACTCCTTTTTTGTCTCAGCCTCACTCAGCTGGAAGTTTTAAAAGTGGAAGTTTTAAAAGTATCTTTCCCTTATATCTCACCTCCTTCATCAGAAGAGCAAAAATTAGTAACACACTGGGACATTGACAGGAAAACCAGGGACAAACATGTTTCTTCTCAAGAACAAAGTATTGACCTGAACATCTCAAAGCTAAGTCTTCCAGAGGTACTCAAGAAAGATTAGTTAAATTACAGGAGGTGGGGAGTGGGTGAAATCAAGCTGCTGTCTTTTGTTTACAATGCAAGATTTCTCACTTCACATTTTGGAAATTACTGAGTTTCGACCTAGGAGCAAGTGATTCATGGATAAAAGAGCGAGCAGCAGCAGTTAGAGGAGAACTACCAGAATGGCACAGGTTTCAAAAAGGCATTTAATAGGCAGCAGAGAAGGCAATTTGGTTGCTGTTTTGTTTTTCAGTCAGTAAGGAAGCAGGCTGGTTATCTTTTTCCTTGTCTCTCCATTTCAATCTCAGTCTAAATTTCCTCACGGATTCTGAAACGGAATGTCTCTGAGTTATGGTTTGGAGCAGACAAAAAGACCAGCTACTTTGCAGCAGTTGACCTGGCTGTCTCCTGGCATTGGGCTCTAACATACTTACAGAAAGACATCCCCCCACCAGGGAATAAAACGTGCCTTTGTTATTGTGTGCTCTCCCGACAGAAAAGAATCTTGCCACAAGAGCAGCTGCTTTAAAAAAGCCCGAGGACTGATCATCTAAGTAGCTTGAAATCAGCAGGAAGTTAAGCAGCATCATGCAGCGTAGAGCAACTCAGAATAGCAACAGAGTCGGGCATCCAAAATGGAGCCTGACAGCTCCCTGTGCTACTGCAGCCTACCAGTCACCTGCAGGATTGTTTCAGGTTTGCATTTCTAAAAGCCTTTCGTTTTGGTTACTAGAGAGTTGATATAGCTAGGTGGTCTGATGCTGGCTGCATCAAAAGTTATAAGCAACACAAAAATAAGCAGTTCCATGTTGTCAGTAATAAAATCGTATTACTACAATCTTATTTCCAACAACTTCACTCTTCAGGTTGCAATACAAAATGTGCTCTGGGTATATCTTTTCTGTAGTCCATGAATTCATAACATCTGTTTCCTCCACATGAATTTTCTCAACTCTAACAAACTTGTGCTGCCCCATTTCCCTGAGAGGGAACCCAAATAGTATTCTTCCTGTCCTGGGCACCTATTTATATAGAAGTTCTCTGGGATTTTATAGTATTTTCCTTGCAGGAGTCAAGAAACTTAAGATTTACAGGTGTAGGGACAGAATAACAGCATGATTTGTTTTCTTCGGAAGCCGAGCTAAAAAACTCATCATAAACTAAATGAAACTGACTGACACTCCACAATCAGGCTGTTTTACCCTGCTTCACTTTTAGGAATCACAGAGCTTTGAGACACGGCTAAATTATCCCAAGATGCCACTGCCACATACCAATACCTGTAATCGCCCAAGAGCAAACCATCAGTTTGCAATACTGCACAGTTAACACACAGTAATTTACACCATTCTCTTTAGCAGTAATGAAAGAGAAGTCTCCCATGTTTCTGATAGACACAGCAGTCTGATTTTAGATGCTCATACTACTGCTTGACAACAGATTAAAAAAACTGCTTACGAGGCTGTGTTATAATAAAAATTATATTAAAATATTATTAACGCAACCACAACCTCTGTATACTAACTACTATATATCATGCATCATGCTTCAATTAAGGTAGCTAATCAAGTAGCTCAGCATTTATCTCAAGTTAGAAAATCCAACAGCAATTCTGAAGGCTACAACTTTTTCCATGGAGAGACGTGCACAGTAATAATTTCAGAGGTGCAAATAAGCAGCAAGGGGTCCTGACATGCTCTGATTTCCATTTCAGACCCGCTTCTTCCTCTCTGCAATCACCACAAGTCCAGGCGTTTGGAGGCTGTGCTCATCCTCCTGGGGCCTTGGCTCCCCAGTGTGCTGGCAGCACTGCGTGGGAGGCCTTGTCACGAGTAAGGTAATTGATCCAGCTGAAAAATAGCCTGCTGCTTAAACAAATGTATAAATATTCTAATATATATACAAATTATAAATATATAGTCTTCCCTGCTCCAGCAGAATCATTTTACTGCACAGCTACACAAACAATTGAATCAGTACAGCGGACAAGAATGCAGTGGCACAGTGCAGCTGCAGGTAGCCTGGGATTCCATCTACTCTGTCTATCTATTTCAGCTAATACCAACACACCAAAAAAAAAAAGCTATGCCAGATATGGCTACAGTATATTTGTTAAAAGAGGAACAGAAATTTCTCCTCTATGAGTTCTGCTTAGACATTCCGATGAGTTCCAGCTGATGTGGCTCTTCATACTAATTTTTGCAGTACTTTCTCCTCTCCCTAGGGAAAGGAGAGATTGATACACAAATGGATTTCCGCCAAGCATAGTTCTCAAAGAACTTGGCATGCCACAAGCAGAGACTGTGCACTACTCTCTGGAGTCACAGGACTTTTATGTAGATACCACCAAAACCTTAAAGTCCTTGCCCTTAACTCTTCCACAGGAACCCTTTCCCTTGTCTTTTGTCCTAGTGACAAACTATTGAAGGACTTCTGGTTTCAAAGCATCCAAACGTACTGAGTAACCCATCCCCTGGGCACGTTTCTCCACATGATGTAATTCTAGGAGTCACCATATTTCACATGACACCCCAGCAACATTAAAATGCACCCTGGATACTGGGCCTTGCATCGTAAACTAGTCAGGAGCAGGACTGTCCACACTGCAAGTTTTGTGGAGCAAAATCAAAGACCAATACAAGCACTGAATCATTTGACAAGGGCAGTACTCCAGACTCAGTAATTCTTCAGCTGTACTCCATCATGTGCTTGCATTATACTCATAAAGCAATCCCTATAGCCCTGCTGTGCCTGATACTGTATGGATGCCTAAAAGAGACAAGACAGGAAATAAAAAAGCAAATAAGGACACAGGTTATAATGATTTTTTTTCCATAGAAGTACACACAAGGAAAGAAGATGACTGGCTACCTCTAAACATCCTTTTGACATTTAAGCTAATAGCAAGTTTTAAGTTTAGATGACCACACATTGTGTCATACCTCAATTAGCACTACATATTGGCAATAAGATTGAAAATTAAGCTGAAACTAAGCTCTGTAAGATCTGTCAGAGCTGCATAACTTTCAAACCACAAGATTAATCTGGAAAGTTGTCTATCAGTGTTCAGCTTTTTTTTTTTATCATTTACTTTCCCCCCATCTCTTTTCAAGAATAACCTTTGAGAATAAATAACCTTTAAAAATAAATTTTGAGTGGCTTGGAAAAAACAAAGCAATATGAATAGATGAGAGAGAATATAAAAAAAAAACCCTGAAGGAATACTAACATTGAGCTTATTTGTATATACGGCTCTTGCATTTCCTCAGCTGTGAAGTATATGTAAGAGCCAGTGTTTTCACACACCAAGGCAATACTGCAGTATCTCCAATGCCAACATCATCACAGAACTGTTGAGTTGAAAACAGGTAACTGTTTTAAGGAAATATTTAATAGAACACACAGGTAAATTCCCTTTTTCTATTGTTCTTCAGGCTGGGTAACCTGGTAGAGGTGCACCACAGAAAAAACCAAAGTTTAAATTTTTCTAGTCAGAACCCTGAACAGTAGACAGGACATAATGAAAGTACAGTAACCCAAAGTAGTGAAGACATTGATGTCTGTCTGAGAGATTCAAAGATACATGTTTGAACTTGTAATGTCCAGCTTCGGGATAAATATTTTGTACTAAAATGAATGGACTGTACTATTATAAGGGAGTACATTAAAAAGCATGAAGAATGAGAATACAAGTACTTCAGAAGTAACAGTCAGTAGAAGGTCAGTACAAAATTAAATAGATGGTTCATTCTCTGAAGGATCTTATTACTAGCTGAAACTTAACACCTTGGCCGTGATGGGACAGAAATTAGTCCTTTCATACCCTCATGAAAAAAAAAAAACAGATGCAAAATTAATTCTAATTACCATGCTAAAAAGTTAGAAAGGCAGAAAGCCTTAACTGTCCTAGGACATGAGCATTCTGAACAGCATTTCCTCCCTTTGCAAATTGTTTGGTACAGTCACGTCTTGATACACTGCCTACAAGAGGATTTGCCTGCAGATTTCCTGTCTTACTGTTGCAGCTGCAATTTCCATGATGTAATGCTTTGGTCATTCCCCCGACAATTTTTTTCACCAACCAAAAATAAGTTAAAAGCTTGCAAGAAAAACCCCATTGCAAGAAAAGAAGATGTATCAAGTCCTAAGACTTTTTCAGGGTTTACTGCAATATTTTCCTAACATTTTTCCAGCCCTCGTTTCCTTTTGAGTAGAACTCTGCATTAGATTGACTTTAAGTCAATGAATGATTTCCTCATATGTGCTACATCTTCTAATTATTTGTCTTCAGAGCAGCTCTCATTTTGAGCTAGTTCATAAATGTAATTAAAAAGCTGTTTATTTCTTGGTTTAGATTAATGAAGACTACATGTCAACTAATTTAACACCAACCAACTCCTGAAACACCCTTCTAACCATTGTTTCCTCATTTAGTTTCCCCAGCATCTTATCATTAACCTTTGTTTATAACCAGTTCTTTGATGTTTTCAGCGGATAGAACAGTGCTCACTGCCAAGCCAATGTGAATTAACTTTGCAAGTAAAATTAATTCCATCTAAAAAACGTTTAAAGAAATAAGGTATTCTTTCCTTCTCTTCATTTCTTTTTTCTACCAATTTTATCTTGGATAGGGAAAAAAATATGCATGCTGCTATTCAAAAAAAAAACCCAAAGTAATTCTGCCAGAACCATGAAGGAAGTACAGAATAAATCTGTTTAGTGACTGGCTGAATTTCTTTAATACTTATCCAAAATTATATCTGTCTTGCTCTCTTCTAAGAAATACAAAGCTGAGGTTTTCTTGTATATAGACGTAATTATATCACACGCAAAAAAGCAACCCACAAAACACACCAACCAAATAATCCCACCCTGCTTAAGTATTAACTATATAATATTTTTGCTAAGAATTATTACAAAGAAATATTATACAATGCCATTTTTAGAATTTAAATCCTCCATCTTACATCTATTAAGAGTGGAATACTTAATTTTCTAATTCTTTGGGGGAAAATGTCAAGATCATAAAGCTCTGGAAAGACGAATGGTACTTAAAAGTTTAAATACAAAGATAAGCATTAATATCCCTGGTATTAATATGCTAATTGCATATTAATGGGGAAAAATCAGGGAAAACACTCCTGATGAAAATCTCCATTTTTGCTTAAAGATTCAAGCCAGAGTGACTCCTTGACATGCATTGCATTTTCAAAGAATACATAAGAAAATAATAATACAAACTGCCTGGTTATGAACAAAATCAGTAGGCTTAGAAAATGCATTTTATGAAATTCCTTATTTCTTGACAGGTGACTTCTGTGACATTTCTGCTCTTCCAGACAAGCCAGAAAAGACAGTAACCAAGTTAGCTGGGGTATTTCTAGATAACCAAAACCAGACAGAAAAAATGCTTTTCCAGAAGAGGAAATTCCTTCATTGCAGATTGAGGTTTTGCTATTCCCACTGAAAAGAGGTCAAAGATTGACCGATATCATTGAAAATGCATTTATATTTGATGGGACATTTAAAAAAACCCTCACTAATGTTTTGGCTGTTATTTTTCCTTCCAAGTTTCTTTTCCCTGTAGTCCGTTTTTTTGAATATGACATCTTCTACCTATTGCAGAGTAAAGAAATAAAAGCAGTTTCCAGGGGCTCAGATTAAAAAAATAACAACCAACATTGTAATTTAAAATTAGTCAGACAGTTCCCTTTCCAGACAGTGAAGTAATCAGCTGCATTTTGAAAAATACAGATCAGCCATGGGAGCAGTGAGCACAGTGCATTTGAAATTGCACAGCTTCCCCTGAACACCCGACATGAAAATTCAGCTAGGTAGTAAGTAAATTTTTGTCCTTATATTTGCATAACCATTTTACTACCACCATAAAATAAAATGGCAGATTCAAAAAATGATGGATGAAATCCAGTCACTATTATGTCTCTGACCTTTCAAAGCTGATGACAGTTCTGCAAGTGAGATGAAGCTGCTCAACTCATCCAAGTCTATGTACAGAGGCAGTTTTTAAAACCTTGAAGATTAAGTTCCAAAATCTGTATGTAAATAGAACTGATCAGATCTGCAAAGTAAAGCTAGCACAAAGTATTTCTGGAAAAAAAAAAAATTATCTAGAGAATACATTTAGATAACTACTTTCAATAACAACTGATTCCCAAAAATAGCCACCTCTGACAAACAAGAATACAAGGATTGAAAAAAGGTGTATAATTCCCCTTCTCATAGAGAACATTACTGTAATAAAACCACAATAATCTAGAAAAAGGACCTGCGTTGTTGTTGTTTCAACTAACTGTGCTAGAGAACAGCAAACCTTCAAGACAATGACATCAAGCACCAAAGCCACAACTGGGACAAAGCCTTAGATACACCCGTCTCTCACATCCCACTAATCCACTAATAATTACAGTTGTGGTTAACAGGAGTATTGCTCTACTACAACAGCTAGAATGAAGAGACGACCTAAACGCAGCTTCAAGAGAAAAATAAAGTAAAACACCTCCAAGAGGGTGCAGGTGGGATAAAGAAGAAACAATACAGCAGAGATAAACAATGTTTTCCTACTAAAAATAGAGGACCGACACCTCTCCTCAACTCTGCTTGAGAGGAACAAAACACCACAGAGGTTAAAATGTCTTTAGACTTTGATTTCCAAGTATGGAAGCACTCTCTGCTACTATTAACTCAGTTAGCACCAGCTCTATGAAGAAAGCTAGGTGAAATGAGCAAAAAACCCAACCGTCCCACCAAATATATGTGGTGGGAATATATGTTGATGGGAATATACACAATTCTTTTATGCAAACAGATTCTAAAGTTCTTAGGGAACACAGCATTTTATATTTGCAGTTTTCACTGTTACCAAGTACACCCACTCTTTACTATGGGAAGACAGGAGCTGTATCTCCAAGTTAGAGCAGTACTTAATTGAAAACTGGAAGCTTTCAAAGACACCAACGGGGGAAGAAAACTAAAACAAAAACCAAGTCTGATGCCTCCTGCCCTCAGTGCTGCAAGGACACAATTTGAGCCCTGAGTTGTTCTGATTATTCTAATGATTAAGGAATACTCCTCTAGAAACTCTGAGGGACAATCAAATCCAAGACGAATGTCTGGCTACTGCTAAAAAGCATTCTGCCCTTCCCCATCTAATTATTCCTGTCAATAAGTATTCTTAACTCTTTGTGTTACAGGAAACTAGATCAGCAGACAGGTCTGGCCAAAAACTACTTCAAACAAACACTATGTCCTACAATTTAAATCAGAATAAGGACAGGAATGAGCATCTGGAATTGCTTCTTCTGTCCTCTACATGCCAGCCCGAAATACCTGCTGAACTACTGTCCAAACTGTGAAGTCCCACACTGCCAATTCTGCTGATAATAAAATTGGTATAAGAGCATTTTACTTCTGTGTGCGGACACTGGCTCATTCCCAGCCCTTCTTCATTCTAATAGGTTACCACACATTCATTGTGTCCCTGTGCAGCATCTCTAACTTGGATCAGTAAGATGATCCAGGATTTTAAAAAAATTCCAAATCACATTCAAATGTGTTTAATAAACAAGCTTTAAGAGGGTGATGGCCTGAAATGTAAGTCCAGCACATCAAAGCATCTTTTTGGCTGCTGGACCACGGAATAAATCACTGTGCTAGCTTAGTGCAGTTAAAGAACAAAAAATAGATGGTGGGCATTAAGATCCTACAAATTGCTAACTTTCAAGAGAAATCTCTGGATCTGGTTTACTTATACTCTACACAAAAGACAATGTTACAATCCTGTCAAGCAAAATTCAACTTGATAAAATTTCTCTAATGGAATGATACACCTTGCAATATAACATGCCTATACACAGCTACAGTTTAGGCATAAAACAGCACAAAAAGTGAAATTTTTCAAGTAACACAGAAGGAAAGCAGCCTTAAACTAAATAGCATATACCTGCTACATTCTACTTACACACAAGGCTTTTTTATTTCTTAAATTTAAGAATACAGACACTGTAGCATACAAAATAGCATTGCCCATGTTGGAGTGTTGAACTAACATATATAAAAAGATTACATGTGCCTAGTTAGTTTTGAACACAGTGGTGATGACTTACAAAGTAGATAGTACTAACAACTAAACCTCATCACATATAACGCTTTAATGTGTTCAAGGAGCATAAAGAATGATTTTTAATCAACAAGTCAGTGAAAATTTATGAAGTTTTAGATTACTTATTAAGTTCAATTGTATTTTAGTGTAGCCTAAGAAGAAAATTTATATACATTGTCATCAATTGCTGATGAATCAAATTTTTACAGACTTGTATAAAATTATCAGAAACGTTTTAGATCATCAAATCCTTGGTCCATGAACTTTTAATCTCTGTAACTCAATAACAACAATAATAACAACAATAGCAGCTAAAATTACATGATTAGCTCTTTCTAAGCTGAAGTGTCTAACACAAANTGCATCCACTGGGAGAGCAGACACCATGCACAGATAAAGTTTTCGATCTTTTCTGCTTAACTTTCCTTTGAAAAATGTAGTGGGCCAGCTAAGCAGCTTTCAATTGTGTTTAAATAATTTATACCAAGGTTTAAAATTCTCAATAGTTACAAATCCAGTAAAAGCGGTACAATGTCTAGGTGACAAAACATCGTTCTCCCTTCTATTAAAAGGCTCCTGCAATCTTTTAAGATGCTCTGGCACAGCTATTCTGTTTGCTTTGCTTGAAAGTTAAGTGCATTTCTGCATAGCAATTGTTTTACCTGTCCCTGCAAAGGATGCTGAAAGCAGAAGTCTGCCTGAGGATTCTGCTGGCCTGCGAGGTAGAAANATTTTAGTGTAGCCTAAGAAGAAAATTTATATACATTGTCATCAATTGCTGATGAATCAAATTTTTACAGACTTGTATAAAATTATCAGAAACGTTTTAGATCATCAAATCCTTGGTCCATGAACTTTTAATCTCTGTAACTCAATAACAACAATAATAACAACAATAGCAGCTAAAATTACATGATTAGCTCTTTCTAAGCTGAAGTGTCTAACACAAAACATGGACAAGTATTTGCTGCATGTATTTAATAGCCCTGCAAACATAATTTACTACAATATATGGCACAGCAGCACTGCTCGAGCATGTTTTTTCTTGAGTGCTACTCAACACTGCTACAGTGGATTATATCTAAGCATATGTATTTGGTTTCTGTGGGCGTGTTTTGGGGGCGGGGNCATTTCTGCATAGCAATTGTTTTACCTGTCCCTGCAAAGGATGCTGAAAGCAGAAGTCTGCCTGAGGATTCTGCTGGCCTGCGAGGTAGAAAATTTGTCAAAGTCAGGGGTATGTTAGTGACAGATGCAATGAAGTCCATCTTCTGCTCTTGCCTAGCCTGTTTTCCAGTAGTTACCGAGTGGCCTAGGAGTGATCTAACAGAAGAAGTGGACAGGGAAACTACCTTTTCAGAGTTCTGGCTTTTGCTTTTAGTTCTCATGGACAAGGAGAAAGCAGGAACAGTCAGGAAGAAATGCAGGGAGAGTTCAAGTGAAAGTCTGGAGAAAAAAGTGGGACAAAATAGGAGTGGGGAGAGTGCAGTAGCCAGGACATCTGGATCTGGTCTCCAGATCTGGATCTGCCTCCCATTTTCTTTCTATTCTATAATCACATCTGTAAAAGTGTGAAACGAAACAGAGAACCTCCTCTAGTTCTATGTCTCACTGCTAACAGTGTGCCTTGTGTTCTAGGATAAACTAAAGAGTTTATCTCTGCTATAGACCAAGAGCTTCCAATCCCAGTGAAGAAACAACTTATTGGGAAGGTGTGGGTCCTCACAAAATCATTGTACCAAATAGCTTCAAAACAAACAGAATCTTAGAAGAACCACTACATTACATATAGTATGTTGAATTGACATGGACTGAATCACAGCTGAGGTATCAAAATATGGAAAGGCATATGAAACGGAGCTGAACAGCATTTGAGTATACTTCAAACTGCTGCATCATGAACACAAACTTGCCTGCTTCTCTTTGCACAATATCTAGACTTCATCCCATGGACCAAAGAGCACCATTCAGAACTACAGCAAAAGAAGCATCACCTGCAGGACCTCAGCTTTATTAGTTAATTGACTGATCACATACAATTTGCTCCGACAAAAATTTTAGAGAACTGGTTACTATTCCAAGTTCCTCAGTTACTATGTACACACCACAAAGCAAGGGAGACAAATTTGGCTAAATAACAAATGCACCACTCCAAAGTGCAGGAGGTGCTTATTAGGGGGACTAAAACATCAGGCAGACATCTTAACGTGAGAAAGGGATCATTCCAACAACTCTGCTGTTTACTTCTGTGTTCTATCTCCCTACTGGTGGATGAGGAACAATATTTCTCTTTGAATATTCACAACACTTCAGAAATGCAAACTCAAACACACAGAAGAATTGTACAAAGAGAACTCAGTTTAGGTCCAGACAAAAAAAAACACTAAGTGGGATTAAACAGCTCTAGGTTAGTGCATGTAAGAACACACATTTAACCCCAAAGATTGGAAAATGCATTGACTAGTTACCTGGTTGGCAAAACGACTAGTAAGAGTCTCACAAAAAAACCATCATGTGATCAGGTAACTATAAATGCACAAGGATAGGACAATCATTGCATATGGTACCTGCTAATTTTGCTGAAGAAGCAGCATTACAAGCAAAGTGACTTCACAGAACAGGAACCTGTCACAGATGTTCTCTATTGTATCTTCAGAGCATCAACTATACTGGAAACTACATTCTTGACTACAAGGAGCTAGCAAATAAGCTACTGAAATGGCTAACTAGACCACAATATTTTTTATTTGCTCTGAAACAAATGCAATAGTCAAAGATGTCATAAAAAGGGGAAAAAAAAAAGATAGCTTAGAAGTTGCATTTAGTCCTCATATCTGATTCAACTCCAAGCATTTTCAAAGCAACAAGTGAGATGCAGGTGGTGGTGCACAGATTCAGCTATTCAAACTAAAGAACAAGTTGGGTCATTTTGGAGTGCAATCCTAACTAACTGACAGGCTCCCCATCCAATACTGGACAAGTCACAACTTGACCTATTAATATCCTTCAGAGATGGTGCACATTCTACTTCAAGAGGCCAAGTGATGGATGCTTATGCATGAGTGTATGTGACTATACCATGATTCTCCCTGTCATCAGGTACAGAACAGTTCTTCATCCTTTCATGGATAACACTGAGATATTTTTATTAGGGCTGTTTCAAGGTCAAGGAGTTTTTCAATATGATGCAAGAGCTAATCCCAGAAAGACAAGTGACAAACCAGAACACCCCAACCCATTTCAAGGCATTCATTGTAACCAATACCACAGCAAGTATTCTGGTTTATCCCACTCTGGCATGCCATTGTTGTTGTGAAAGGCCATGCTCACACCACAACATGTTATTAAAACAGATGAAGGGTGCAGAAATCTGACAGGAGTAGTCCAGAGTTCAACCCCTTTGTGTGTTAGCACAGTATTTAACATCATCTCAATGCACAGTAAGTTCTTCCTTTTATCTGTGTCCCTCAAGCAATGAGCAACGATATCCCATAGCCCAGGCCACATAGTCTCGAGAAGGGCAGACAGCCCACATTTTTTTCTTCATAATATTCACAAGGAACATAAGGCCAGGGAGTGGGCAACTGATTTGAGTTTACAGAAAAATGAAAAACATCAGAGATAAAAAGCAAACAAAAAAGAACCAGCCAGTTTAGATAACTAAGGATACACAAAAACAGATATAAATGGATTTAAAACCCTTTCTGCAATATTATTTATTTGCTTACCCCATAACTGTGAAAATTTCTCATTTCTCATTTTGATGTTTATTTCCTTATAAAATATTCAGTGTTAAAAGTCTTTTTATAAGTTAGGAGTTTTAATAGAAGAATTAACTATTAGCTGTATGTGATAGGTTTGTGTCCATGGGAAAGCTGACTGATGTAATTATTCCACTGCTGTTGTATTACCAACTTCTCACTCTGTGGACGTTATTCTGGAATAAAATTGACTATTGTAAAATAATTACAGCAATTCCACTTTTCTCAAGAAGTAAAGCCATTAATCATACAATTTTCCTGGAACCAGTGCTTCCCAAAAGCCACTTCATACATAATCTTAAAATGTCAATGTTTACCCATATAATACTAAGCAAAATAAAATTTACTACACTATTAAAATTCATCTCCATTGCCATGATCCCACATGCAATATTATTATTATTATGGTCGTCTAGAAAGGAGGCATGTTTGCGTGTACTTACTACTCAAAGATGGTTTCTCCTAATAAACATTTCACAACAGACCACGAAAACCTACAGGAAGGAGTGTCTTTACCCTCACTTAGGAAGGACAGCATGAAACATCTGTCGTCTAAGAACACAGAAGGGCAAAGGAAACAGAATCGGAAGTTTATAAGGTTTCAAAAGTTGTGGAGCTAATTTTCAACTTTTTCCAGATGACAAGCAATGGCAATAAAAGCATGAAAGCACATGAGGGTGCAACGACAGAAGAGCAGGAGGAAAAACCGCCCAACATTCACTGACTTCAAGTCCAGTTATTCCAATGAAGGCAATCAACTACATGGTTGCATCCATTTTCAGAACCGGAATCAGGTCCTCAACTATGCATTAAATAATTCAGTCATATACTTGACAAGTTGACATTTTGATACCTCCCATAAGGAATAAGCAAAGGACAAAAAGTAAACACTCAGTTACGCAGAAAGCATCATCTACCTGTAACTTTATTAAAACAAATTTGAGCCCCAGCCCAGATAAGGTGTATTAGGAGGTCACAGGTGACATTTGGGAAAAACACAAATTGCTTCGCCTTGGTTGACCTAGTTAAAATTAAAGGACTGCAGCTATCATTTTTTGTCATAGCGTGTATTCGTGTCAAGTCTCTCGCTACACTCTTGGCGCCTGCAGAAGGCAGGCAGTAAGTTCTCGACGACGATCTCCGGCAGCAGGGCCTCCCTCCCTCCCTCGGCCGCCCACCCCCGGGGCCCTGCAGGGGCGGGAGGGGCCGGCTGCCACCGTCCAGGCTCAGCCCACCTTCTGCCAGCGCCGGAGCGCTCC
>WEIV01021774.1:4325-22491 GCA_013390005.1 Calyptomena viridis
CCTTCTGAGAGCTTTATGGGATGGACAATTTCCATTCAGCACGTGTGCTTGGATACATACGCACTCTGAATAAACAGATCTCCCACAGACTCTACAGTATATCTTCAAAATCATGTGATCAGCTCAAAATGGAGATTGCACAAAGAGATGTTGTGATAATACTGAAGCAAGTTCAGTGGTCTGTCTGGTCCACACACGGTCATGTGTTCCTGAACAGTCCAGACAACAAACAAGAAAAAAACCAACTGTGGATTAAAATTTTTACCCTTCTGGTACAAGCTGATATGGACCATAATCTCATTTATATTTATAAAAGAATNTGGCAGCATCTTTCAATAACTTGGGTTACATTTGTTACAGTTTGTAGCAATAGTTATTAGACAGAGTTTATGTTTCCTACAGTGTCTTAATGTATTATATTACATTAACACATTAATACATTTGAAGAAGACAAAGAAGGCTCATCCACAAAAAAAAATATAGAGGTAGTATAGAGGAGAACATGGTCACAAACTGCTGGGTCACAAACTGGGGAGATTAAATACACAGAAGGCAGAACTCTACTTGAAGAGACAGAGCTGCCTGTAAGAGAAACGCTACTGCAGGGAATAACTTAAAATCAGGCACCCAGACAGTGTTAGTTTGTGAAATCAGAAGTCCAGAAAAAGAGTCTGTATATCAAAGTTCCTTGTAAGTACACTAAAATAAACCACAAGCAATTTTGTATAGATAATTTCTGACTTCCTCTAGCATGCGTGTTAATTACTGCAAGTGTTTCTAATTAATCAGAATTTTAAATATGGAAAGCATGCTTTATGCAATAGTAGTAGAGTTCTACAGAAGCTTAAGCTTTCAACAACTCTAAGTTCAACGTAAAAAGGTTGTGTTCCATTTTAATTTACTGTTCAGAGCTTTGCTATAATTTCATGCCAACAGGCAATGAGGGACCACTAAAATGCAACTAGTCCTGCTGGCACAACCCTGCAATGAATTTAACATAAAGGCCTGTTCCTCTAATGCTAATTTAGTGAGGTTATAAGATGAAACAGATTTAAATGAGATAATGGGAGAGGGTTACACTGCTTTTATTTTCCTGCTAGTGAAGATCTGAGGGAAAATGCTCCATCTAAGTGGTTGCATTTCACTTGATTTCCTGGAGAAATTTTATTGAATAAAACACCACAAATTTAAAAAGGAATGCTAGAAAATTGAAATCAACAACAAACAGACAACCAAAGAAAAGCAAAATTAATTAAGTGTGGGAAGGTTTAGTATTTAATCCAGGGGTGAGGGAGATTTTGGGAAGACTTAAGAATTTAAGGCAATAAAGCAAGTATGCTTCTTAAGTGTTTTCACTAAAATGGTCTGGAGGAAAGAATGAACGTTGTGATATCTGAGGTACAAAGTCAATGCTATTGAGAGGATATGAAGCAATTTATCCTTTTCACACAGTAGTTGATTCTGTCTGTCTGCAATGTCTGGTGGATTTCACCATGTTCATATTTAAAAGATTTCCATTGACAAAATATGTAGGCCTATTTTTATTTTTGTTTAGATATGTTTATATATACCCATAATTGCTTCCCCTTCCTCCTCTTTGGTCATATAGTTAATGTCTCCTGTGACTGAAGTAGGCACTTTTTAATTCCTTCTTAAAACTGTACTACTGCACTACTGTACAGTCTCTAGAAATCTAAATCTCTAAATCTCTAGACTTCACTGCAATTATATAGCCATTACTATTAGCCTCAACTGCAACCCACTTCCATAAGCTATTTTATCATAGACAGATAATTTCATAGTTTGCTATAAGCAGCATATAAGAAGCAAATTGCGACTTAACAGCAAATAACTATTCAACCAAAACACTGAAATTTGATGGCAATTACATGAACAGTAGTACATTGCAAGGAAGCCAGTTATTACATATTTAAAGCATAAACTTCTCTCCACACAATAGGTTTTGACACACACATTAAATAATATTTTTTGAGAAGCTTTCTTTTTCTAGCTTAGCATGGCATAAAGACAGAAATCCAGGTAACAAAAGAAATATTTCAAAACTCTCCACCTGTTGGTCAGAACCAAGGTTATTGCCTGTCAAGTATTATGTGCCCATTTATCTCATATTAGTGTAAGAGCCATGGTCTGATCTGATGCTACATAAGTATGCTGCAATTTCCTTGCTTCTATTTACTTGATTTCTTTTTGTTTAAGTCTGAAACTGAGAGCTGAACCTACTCAGGAACACTCAGGAGCTGTTACTGGTTGTGGAAATGAAGCTGCCTGTCCTAATGCTGTACCTGCAATACTTCATAGGCTGAAGTACTAACAAAATTTTCTGCAGAAATTGCTTAAGGCAAAATCAAATTCTCACTTAGTACAGGACCTTAATTTCACTCCTGTGCAGGCAGTTGTGTGTGGTCTCTGGGATTTATGAAATAGAGTGAGGGAAAACTCTGCTGAAGAGATGGCTGTATATGCTTCTGAATTGAAAATGAGGAGCGTCCCTCATAACCAGGCCCACTAGAGAGCATTTCTTCTCTGCTGCCTCTCAATTATAAAAGACTTCCATCCTTGATTTCTTGCATCAGTTATATTTTTATTTCAAATTGTAAGAAATTCTTTCTGCAAATACATGATTTAGGATGCTACCTCTGAAATGCTGGCTTTAACTCATTGCTAGTATTTCTGAAACAATTTGGCTGATATTCTAGGGTGAAAGAACAATTTATCCTGCTCTTTTTCATTTCTTCTTGATTTTTAATAGAAGTATTTCTATGAAAAGACATTCTTTTATTCAGAAGGCCCCAAAATTGTTGCCCATCCTTATTTTTTTCAAATATTAGTTACTAATGAAAGTTCATTGAGAATAAAATAAGCAAAATAGGGTTTGTATGACTTGAAAGCCATGCAGCCTTCCCATTACATGAACTGTAGTGCAGAATAACTTTACACATCTCAGAAATAAATACACACATCAACTTGTAACAAGAGAAAGATTTCTTGTGTATGTGACAGAATTGTGAATATTTATATGAATATTTATCAAGAGCAGCTCAGTTTTCACCGTGGCTATGAATTTACGAAGTTTCAGAAGACATAATATTCTTCCCTACTCTTCTGGAAAAACCAAGGCTTTTCTCTTTTTTAAGTTCTGCATCGAAAAGGCAATTTCACCAATTACAGAGGGACAGATTATAAAGAGAATGCTCAGGGACAGTGACAGTCACCAGCAGCTACAAAACTAAGGAACTGACGTTCATGAGAAGAGTACTCAGATAGAAAACAAGAGAAATGGAAGAAACATTAAGGCAGAAGACCTTGCATAAAGGAAAACTTGGAGACACGAAAAGGATCACCTTGAAGAAGATAAAGTCAAGATGCAGAAAGAATGGGTTCACAAATGGAAGTCAAACAGGAAAACTGAGTGACTAAAAATTTGTATGAGACATTTTGATAAAAGAAGTCAAACAAGATAAAAGTAGCTAAAAGTAGAAATGACATAAAAGAGAAACACCTCAAAGTTAAATATGAAACACTGAGTGAAAGAGTGAAAAGACTACTTCTGTGAGCAACAGAATTCCTGTTATTGGGTTTCTTGCAAATTTGTTTGTTGTGATTTCATTTTCTTTTGTCCAGGAAAATGTGAACTCTGAGTGAAGTTCTTCCTGGTGTTGACCATTAATAATAGTTAATAATTGTGCATTCAGTGGAAGGAGCACATGCTGCAGCCTTTCCAGCTGTAAAGGCAACTGCAGATCTTTTTTCTTCACCCAGTCATCAATCTTCATGAAAACTGCAGCAAGTTGGTATTTTTAAGACCTTCCCTCTGTTATTGCTGAGGTTTCAGCTTACCAATGGGTTAAAAAACGGGTCATTAGATTTAGATGCTCACATAAACACACACATAGCTGAATCAAATAAGCCTTAAGAAATAAGACAAACTGGGTGGAACAAATCCCCAAGGAAGAAGAGCAGGGGTTATTGAGTGGAAAGATGAATGAGGCAAGACAAAGAGAAAGCTGACTTTGTCATGGCTTCAGGACAAATGGTAAAAGAGGAGGTAAAATATATTGAGACAGTGTTTAATAGAAACAGAACTAGGAAGAAGGCAGAAGAGAGCAATTTATTGAAAAGCAGGAGAGGGATAGGATATGAAAAGGCTGTGACTGACAGTCTGAAGTAGGAAGGGGAAGAGGAAGTCGTGGCACCCCAGTGACAGGTAATATGGAAAAAGATTTTTAAAGGCAGAAGAGAGCTCAGTAAACTGAAGATGGGGATAATGAGAAGAGAAAAAAACATGCAGCAGTGGGAAATACAGTAGTGCCACATGACTGAAGTGACAGAAGGCAGTGGGCACAGCCAGGCAAGGACAGAGCTGTGGATAGAGGGAAAGGGTAAGCTGACATAAGGATGAACTGTGTGAAGGAAATGGAGTAATAGGCATTAGATCACTTCTGCCTTGCAACTGTGTGCCAGGGCTTGAAGGAGGAAGGCTGGAAAGGGCTGGCAGGCCTGCTCAGCTATTCTGTGTTGTGGACACTGCCAAAGGGGCAGGTGGAACATAACTGGTAAATGCTTTGTCCATGAGAGAAATATTGGATTGTCTGGTACTTATACAGCAAAGCAACTAAAGATAATGATGTGTCTGTCCATCAGTGTCTCTGGGAATATCAATTAATCATTGTAACAACCAAAGTTGGTTGTGAACTCTCCAACAAGACATGGTTTCACCAGAGCATGCTGGTATCAACACCATCAGCGTATTTGATGAATTGTGGAGTGAGTTCCAGGGGACCACCAGGCACCCAGCCACTGCAAGCAAGGGAGCCAGCTGGCTTAGGGGTCTAGAAACTCTGAAACTATATCCAGAGGGCAGACACGTCCCAGCAATCCAAACCTGGGATGGGAGCAGAGACTGAACAAAATTAATACAATCATGAAAGTCACAGCTGCTGTTCAGGAGGTGGGGAGCACTAGGTCCAACGAGCACCATACCAGTTTCAGCCAGCGGCTGCCAAGGGTCATACTTCATTTCAGAAATCCCATGTGTTGGTATATGCAGACTATCTTTTCAACAGAAATTCCAGCTTACAGGAAACATCAGAAAATGGTGTCTTTCCCAGTTCAAATAAAGCCTGTTTGTAGTTCTAAGATTTGGCCAACTTTGTTTGCCATGTATATTTGCTACTTGCAGCATCATTGGTTTCCGAGTCATGGTGAATCATTAAAAGGTTTTTGCACTTGGAAATTTGTGCATCATCTTTTAACACATATCACTGATTTTATGATGGACATAAAGTCTTTCTGGCATGACTTGAGTCTTCTCAAATGCAGTTTATGTAAAGGGGAAGAGACCCTCTTCTGACTCTGGGCTATATCTGCAAAAGTGCAGAATAGACATAAATATAAACTGAGTCAATAAGCTGCAAACATTAATCAGTGATGTTTCGTGAGTGAATATTTGTTCTTCAAGACAAGTTTAAAAAATTTCAACCTATGACTTACTGCCCTTCAATTTCACCATCTGTAAATAGGAAACAGTCTTGTATACTCTGAGATGCAATCTCAATAATTTTAGTGCATATATAGGCCAGAAGATGCCTTTGGGTCTTTTCTTGGAGACAACATAGAGGACAAAAATCATTCTTTTTTTGTTTGGACACAGCTTCTCTAAAAACCAAGCTTTCTGAACACAAGAAAGATGACACGAAATGAAAAACAGTTACATTTCCTTCAAAAGCTTTCTTCAGATAATCTTTCCTCTCTCTTCCTATTTATGGTATCCTGTTTCTTGACTTTCTCTGTCATGTTCTCTGAGGTTACTGTAATGTCCTGTCCTTCACACAATCAGAGGTTAGCCACAATGATGTTACAGCAGCCTGCACGAGGACGATAAAAACCAGATTTCTTCGCTGTCAGCCACTGCTGAAACACAGATGTGGAAAACTGTTTAAGATCATAGGGTCTGTTTCTTGCAGTGACAAGCTGGCAGGAGCTCCTCTCCTTGTTACTTATCAGAAAGTAGTTAGCTGCCTTTAACATGATCTCTCCTTGCTGCTGTCTTGACTGTTCTTTCTGTATCTTTCTGACATAGACCAAGTATAAAATGTCATCAAGTCACATGTTGTAGTTCAGAAAGAAATATTTCTATTACAAGAAAAAATGGCCTTCTTTATCTGTTTTTTAGGATGTAAGCACAAACCAGAAAATATAGAAAAAATATTCCACACTTAACTGTGATTACTATGTAACTATAAGCTTTTCTCTACCCGTACCATTACTGTCTCACATTTCAGGTATCTTTTACATATAATCATACTCCTAGATATAAACATTTGCCCTTTATTTTTTATGTTTACAGTGTTATGTATAGATGAGCTTTGGGACAAGGTTTGTATAGCAAGTTTCTGGTCTATGGCAAAACAAAAATAATGAGCAAGACCCTTCTGAGCAAGGGACTGTAGAATTCTATGGTTCTACAGCCCCTTGCTCAAAAGGCGCCATCTGAAAAAGATCACATTGCTGAAACAACCGCTTGTCTTCTCTCATGGGTCTCATGGTCAATTATAATCTGCAGCTCTGGATTTCTTATATATAGAAGAGGGGTGTTTAACATAGAAAACAACCCAATATTAACCATTGGTTAGACAGCTCAGAGAAATACACAGTCCTGATGCAGTCCTGGATGCAGTCCTGACCACAGAGTTCAGTACACAGCCTTGGATGGGGTAACTTTCCAGGGAAGATACACTGTCAGGTCAGTTCAGAATGCTCAAAGAGAGGTGTTACGGGTATAACTGGACTAATAACAAAGACTTTTCAACTGTAATTGGACAAAAGTGTTCCACTTGCCACTGACTGCTGTTTTCTCCCTGTTCCCAAGCAGTGTGAATTTTGTAATCAATAAATAAATAGGACTGTACAGATCTTTTGTCTGCAAGAAGCACGTACAGCTGTGCAGGAAATGGAGGTGGAACAATATAACACTCTCAACTCAATACAATTACAACATTTGAATAAAATGGGTTAAGCTCCCTGAAGAAAATCACAAGTAACTATTAACAAGTCTGCAAAGTTAAACAGGGAATAGGGGACTGCACAAGCCAGTAACAACGAAACAGTGACTAATTGTGTGCAGTCATGACATTCAATAAACAGCATGTTAAAAGAGAATGAGATGGCTAAATATAATATATCAGTGTCACAGCTGCTACTGTCTATATCACTTTTCTCCTTGTTTTCAAGATGAGATTAACTCTATTATTTATAAATAGATTATACTCTGCAAGTCCTTTACCTACAAATAGTGCACACAGTTCTTCACAGAGCACCTTGCTCAGGCTGGTCTGAACCACAGAAAAGATGGGTTGTGTAATGGTGGAGAGGATGCTGGTGACAGTTGGTGGTTGCTGAATCTGAAATCTTCAGCATAACCACAGACCTGTGACAGCTTATTGAGAAACTTCTCTCTAGACTTTGCCGTTACTGTTCTTCTATGTTGATCTGCATGAGATAACATTGATTGTGCAAGATATACCTATAAACCTTGCCATCTTATTTCCTTGGTTACCACGTGTGATCTTGATACTACTTCTAGTTTCTAGCCACTAGAAAATTCATTGCATAATGATATACCGAGACAAATACATGCCCTTAAATAATCTAATCTGCTAAGAAAATGAAGCAGTTGAAAACGTACTGGGATATTTTCCAGCAAGGATAGGGAACCACTGCCAGCAGGTGCCAAAAATTGTCCAGGAAAAAAAAAAATCAGTGTTTACTTTTAATCTTGCATGTATCTTTCCTATCAGCACTTTCTGTGATTCTTCGCTTAGTTGGGTCTCATATTCATCTCCACACAGGATCCCCTAATTATTCTCTGATAGCCATTATTGTCAAGAACCACGAATCTCTTTAAAGCTAAGTTTCTCCTTATCAATATTATTCCCTTCCCCATAATCATACAGGAGTCTCAGTTTGCATTTCAGCTGGGCAATACTTCAGGAATGACTTTCATCAACCCTCAGTAACATTTGCCTCTTACCCCAATTTGAGGCAGTTCAGAAATCCATCCCATCTTTCTCCTTCCTACCCTGTTCAGCCCCCTCTTGCTCCCTTTCCCATATTGCTGCATATCAGAGTCAGCGGAACAGGGCAAGCAACTCCTGGCCAGCTGTACTCTGCAGCAGCCTTAGAAGAAAGCCTTTTGTACCCAACGCCGTGGTCAGCCGGGTTGTGCTCATTCATAAACAGAAACAACCCTCATCACAAGTCTGCCTTGGGGCCAAGGGAAGCTGGGCAGTACAGTTCGAGTCGGAAGTGCAGCACACTCCTGCCACAACAGCACATAGGTTGTCAAAGTGCAAGACACCTGGGCTTCTGGTCTTTTGATCAAGGGAAGGCAATAGTGATCCATCTCCCTGCTATCTGCTTCCTGCAGGAATGCTGAGAGAAGCTGCAAATGCATCATTTGCACCATTGCAAAATTCTTCTTAACCTTTGTCTCATTGGCCTTATGCTGTGCTGGAAAAAATATATTTATTTTACAGTTTAATTCTAAAGGAAGTCAACAAAAGTTTCCTGAAGAAACACAGATACTTCTTAATTTTAAAAATCTGTAAGAACAGTGAGCTCTTACTCGTTGAAACAAGTACTCTTTCTAGATTAAAGTGCTGTCTATTTTTATTACTACTTTTATTATGATACAAACAGAGGATACTCTGATCTAGAAAACAGATAAAATATTTCAACCATTATAAAGTAGCAAACTCAATTCATTATTTTTGAAATAAACACAGGTCTTTTATGATGGCACATGGCAGTAGTAACATAAAATGTTCGCTAGCAGTTAAAATTTAGGAAACTACAAATGCTTAGTGGAAATGCCAAAATTCTGAAATTAATTTATTCAAAACTGGTATTCATTTTATTGCATTTTCCTGAAGAATATTTACTGACATTTGAAAGTTCACAAAAAATGTTCTTTTGAAGCATTTTCCTGCCAAGCTCTTTCAATTACTCGTCCTGCCCAATGTTATACTTCCACAAGCTTCTCTGGTATTTTACTTTACTGATCCTTATTGAAATGTCCCAGTCTGGGTGGAAGGATATAAATCCTCATTCGTAGTTATATTGAAATCGCTGTTCCAAACATAGAGGTTAAGGCATGTTGCTAGAAGCTTAACAGCACTTTTGCCTCCTAAAGGCAAATGATCAGTAGCAGTTCTTGTCTCGTGCCAAGTTCAAATTCAGGTACTAAGGAGCTTCTACTACCTACAGACCCTACTCTGAAGATGGTGAAGTTCCCAGCCCTTGCTTCTGGAGCAGTTCTACTCTGTACCATTTCAAGTATGACTCCATACTTCCCTTAGCACCTATCTAAGAGGTAGATGACCAGTACTAGAAGTAAATTGAGGCATGAAGTAATTACCCTTTTGAGATGGCATTATTTGAGGTGGCATTATTTTGAAATTACAGAAGTTTAAAATAGTGTTCTTTTTGGAGGATATTTCCAAATTTGGTATCCCAAACAGCTGGAAAAGAGCAGCTGTCTTCATATCTTCTCCAAAAAAGTGCACACAAGCTGACTAAACAGTAAACAAGGGTCTAAATGACAGGGCAAGTGACAGACAACACGGGATTCAGGAGACCTATTCCTGCCTACTTATATCTGTCTTCCTGCTCCCTTAATATCTGGTCAATGTGAGATGTCAGGAAACCAAACAAGCTCCAGATATATTTGAGCTCTGAGGGATTGTTTCCAGCATGAGACAACTCAGACTCCTCACATGGGCAGTCTATCTGACTTGCTTTCAGCAGGGCAGAATTTTCACTATAAATCATTTAAATTGAAAAATTGTAATTTATTGATCCCCAAATAGTTGCTTATAAACATTTTAGGCTCTATAGCAATCAATGTCTGTATTCCTGGAGGCCTTCAAGTGGCCTCAGTAGCCCCAGATTCACAGATACGGAAGCACAAAGCTGTGCCAGTACTTGTCATAGCCTGAAAACCCTGAAGGCATGGGTCAGGGTCCTAGGTTTCATAGCAGTCTCACAGGGCAGACCAGAGATACCCAGTTCTGCAGACTCCTGGTCTATCTGGACATTCATATGAATAAAGAGCAGGGAGACTAATGGTTTTAAGCCTTGGCCTATTTTCAGGACAGCCAACCACAAACTCAGCAGCCTTAGCAGCAGCTGAAGAGAACTGACATCCTTCCCACTTACAGAGACATGTATCTCTATGGAGGTTTTGAGTAACCCTGTTTCTTTGACTGGGATATGTCTCTGATTTTTTTTGTACAATTTGAGTAACTATGCTGACAAAACTAATTTGTGGTTTAAACTGAGCCTCAGTCCAAGACAAAAATACACTGAAGTAAACACGAGAGGTCAACTGAACTCATTTGTTCAGTAACAGAGTTACCAAAGACTCTGTATGACTGCTCTTTCACCATTTTTAGCCAGGTTCTCTTGCCTTTATAAAGATCATTGCAGCTTCTATTTAATGTAATGACCTTTAGAGAAACAATAGCAGAATCGTATAAGGTCACAGAGGCACTCATGCCTTTACTCATTTTGGGAGAGCCTTGCAAAAGACAAATTCAGCACAATTAAAGAGTAAGTTGATGCCAAGTAATATCATCATAATAGCATTCACAAATCTGTGTCCTCAGAACTATGTTAATACACCAAGTAGCATTTTCATCAACTCATGGTGGGCTATGTAAAACATTATGCCCACTATAAGAAGAGGAAACTAGGAAGAAAGTCACAAACAGAGCTGGAAGGATTCCACAGGAAGTCTGTGGAAAAAAAGGACTGAGGTTTTATTCTCAGCTAGTGTATGACTAGTTTTGATGCCTTTTAAAATAGCATTATGTAATGTTCCATTATGATGTCACTTAATGACATCAGTCAGGACATGAGAGGTTCTGTGTAAATGCAGCAGCACTAGATCAATCTAGATCAAACACCTCTCTCAGACCTACGAAATTTTATTTCAGTTAATTTCTCATTCACCAGGTAATTGATTTTCATGCTATTTCATGTAGGAGAACACAAAGAACAAAGGCACAAATTTAAGACAGTCAGTTATTCTTTATATATCACATAATAATTGTATATTGCATTGAGGATCTATTACACTTCTTCCATAACTACATAATTTACCATTTACTTTCAGTTCATAACATCTCTATTACATATACCAGTGTATAAGGATAAAAATGTTACTAAGACCTAAAAATTCATGACACTTTGAGTCTCTGCTGTGGTAGGAACAGCAGTAATACAACTCCACAGTCACCTTGTTGGTATTCCAGTTTACTGAAGTCAAAATATGAGTCATACTTCCCTCTGTCAACAGTGCATTGGTCATTCATGGGGATTTGCCCTTACAAGAGTGAAAGTTTGCTTTGTTACCTGACTTTCTGCTGAGAGAGGATGTTTAGGAACAAAAAACCCCCTGAACAACGCCCTCCTTGGTGTCTCCAGCCCTGGCCCTAGTCTGATCCCAAGCACTGCAGCACTGGCCTTGGTTTTGTGCCCTGAGAGGCAGGGAGTTGATGTAATTCATGCTACAATCACTCCCGCTCCTGGGTGAGGTTTTACTGACTTGGCCTTGATCTACAGCTTATGTTGACAGAAGCTGACTTAAACAAGGATTAAATATAGTTATGCCTCTGTGTGACTATTCACACATACAAGGAAGGTGATGAAAAATAAATTAAGAGTCTATTATAGCTCTTTTTTTTACTTTATAATACATTTAAAAGCTCCCCCACTGCTGTTTCCTTTTTCCAAATTTAACTGGAAGCTGGGACCTAATTCTCCACTGTTTTGCATTTAACTGGGAAAAAATGCTGCTATCCTAAGTTAGGTTTCTGCAACTCCCAGTTTTTAAATATGTAAATACAAGTGTATCACTGAGAATCAGACCAAAACAGCAAGACTTTTAGATGAAGTCAAATGAGCTCTTCTGATTTACCCAAACTGACTACTCCAATTTGGTCTTTACTTGAAGCTTAATGTGCTTTGTGTTTGAACGTCCCAAAGAAATCTGACAGTAACTGACAAGTCTGCAGCTGCATAACAAAGCAGCTTGCAATTTTCACTTGAAATCATATTTAGTTAAGAAAAGCAAATTCTTCATTCATATGAGCTATCATACAGAGGCATAGAGAGGATAATACAAATAAAATGCATAGCTTTTGCCACATGTCCCTTTAACTCTCACTTGAAGACAGAATCACTTAATTACCACTACAGCGATTACTGATTAATGCTACATATTTTAATTCCAGCCTTCTGGATGATTTTGATGGTCTTTGTCAATTATGATTGACTCAATATTTGTTCAAAAATACTAGATACCAATGAATTCAAGTGCTACCTGTTAATAAATACCTTTTTTCCCCTGTCGTTGTTCACAAATCCTACTTAAACAAAGGTTGACCACTGAATCATACTTAAAGATCCAAAAAATGGTTTCATTGTCTATATGCAAGAAAGTTCAATCATTTCTCAGGTAAACAGTAGGACTTAATTTAAACCTTATGTACACAGATATTTTGTATGTCTTTTCTTCATTTTGTCTCATTTTATTTCTCTTGATGGGGGAGAGGTGCTGTCTGAGGACCTCACAGTACCTCACTATGCATTGCCTAAAAATGAAAGATGACTACAGAACTATACAAGAGATTAAGAACATGGAAATAGCATCTAAAGCACTGATATAATGGAAATCCCAGACAGCTCTATTTGACAAAGATAGACTCTGTAAGAGGGGAAGAAGTCACAGAGGTTATGAGTTTGAGTGATTTCAAATGAATGTGTCCAGCTAACCACACTGTACTTTAAAGACAAAAATGGCATATTGAAAAGCAAGGCTATTTACAACTTCAGAGCATTTTAGGAAACAAACTCTACTGAACAAGCAAACCAAGCAGATTTGTTTTGCTGCAAGAGATAGTATGAAACAGATTTGAAAATGTTTTACTCTAATATAATGCAAGAGACACCTGGTGATCTTGGCAACACAATGGAATTCTTAAAAATTAAGGAGATTATTGAACAAAGGGATATGCTAGTCAATGCTGTAAAATATTGAGATTGTAAGAACACTCTTCTCTTTGGTGACAGAAAGTTTGCTGATCACCAACTTGTCATAAAGATGCAATTTTAGAACTTAGACCAAACATGGATTATTAATTTTTTTTTTCTAATCTTGAGTCCTATAAGCCTTCTTCTTGAATGCAAAAGAAATAGTTTTAAATGCTGCTGTTGAGGATTGTCTATAGTAATAGTTGCATGGATGAAGCAGCACCCAAAAGGCTTTATAAAATAAAGAAAGTCTTTGGTATACATAAACATAATAATATAAAAGGGAATTTCTCAATGTGGAATAACACATCCAGTATGAGTATGGAGAAGAAAACTTTAACATTTTAGCTATCAATGCTAAGTTCTTCATATTTTGGAGAAATTATTTTTTTAGTGATTTTCAAATGGATCAAAATTTTCTACAAAAATCCTCTGGCTTATCCTGAAGCAGAAAAAATTTGAAAAACTAAACAAAAATCATTGTGGATAAATTAAGACATTCATTAGAACCTTGTGTGGTAGCTCAAGCAGGTGGAATTACCTGGTAAAATCTAGAAACTAGTTGCCCCTCTCTGAACAAAACAAGCAAACAGCCAAAAGCAAGAAGAATTATTTTGGAAAATATTCCAATTACCAAGAATAAAACACAGTAACTTAGAACACAGGAAAGGAGAGCAGATAGGATGGAAAACCCTGTGGTAGCATATCTCGAATAATATGTTGGGGCCATGTGTATCGCAATCTCTGTGGGATGGGGCACTAGAAGGCAATTACGTCCGGATCATAAAACAGCAAACTAACTCTGACTATAGCAATTACAAGATTTTTCCCCCAAAATTCTGGCACCCATGAAATATCACCTGGCAATTAAAACTATGTTTACTAACGGGTCACATAAGAGACAAGCTACTGAGTTAAAAAAAAAAAAAAAATCAGAGTTCAGAAATGTATTTTATTCAGAGGAAAAAAAATACTTTTATATCTTCATTGAAAGAAACTAGTAAATAGATGATTTGTTACAAGGAGGAAGGGGGAAAGCTAGGGAAGGAGAAAGGGGGCCATTTGATATAAATGTATACTGTTTTCTTATGTTATTTATAATATTTCCAGACAAGTGACAAACTAAGCTAGCTTCATTGGAAAGTATAATGCAAAGGCTGAAGTTTCCATGATCAAGATTATGTCTAGAATATATGATTCATAGCTGTTTTTAAAAGACAAACTGCATAAAAACTATTAAGTTATTTAGTCTAGACCGTAAATATGAAATAGCAGCAGAAGACTGAGATGAGATCATGCACATGATAAATATTTGCTCCAAAAGTAACTGTCAGACAGGATTCAGTACTATCTAGTTTATAGAATGTGTATTTCTCCATTGTTATCTCACAAAATACATAATATTGCCCCAGGTGTCTATATGAAATGCAAAACAGTCCGCTTTTCCTTCATATATAGAATAGGGGAATACTAGATGGTAAAAATATTTTGAAAATACATCTTGAAAGCAATAAAAAATTGCTAGAGATAGAACTTGAAGAGGACTTATAGACATGTGTATTGGGATTCGGTCCATTCAGAAGATTTAAGATGGTCATGAGGAAGCTACTCTTGTTGTTACTCTTCAGAGAAAAAAAAAGCAATTTAAAAACCATGGACCCAGGCAACAACTCCCACTATATATCACTGGGGGAAAAAAACAACTATTAGTACAGCATCTAATAATGGAAGACTTGACATATTCTGTGAGAATCATGCCACGCAAATTCTCCAAAATGGACAAAAGTGGTGGCATACCTTGCAAAGAAAAGATGACACAGTGGAATACTGAGCTTACAGAGAAGCTTTAATACAGATAGTATAATCTTGTGAAAAGAAGTAAATAACATCCCGATGGAAAAATAACTGAATTAAGTAGTTCTCCTTCTCTAATCTCCTATACTACCTTCCTTCCAAAGAATTTTCACCTCCTCCATATAAACAAATGTTCAGCTTCACAGTCAAAGCTATAGAAAAGGTTAAATAGTCATATAATTTTAAAACAGAGGAGAGCTACACTCAGTATTCAGTTACGTGTTCTTAGTCATGTAGAAAGTTGTCTTAATGCCTACCATAGTAAACACAATTGAAATGTTTTCATTGCAAAGGCTAAAAATAAATACATTTAATTTGGAAACATTTTTTAATTTTTTTTTACTAAAATATTCTTTTCTTGGTTTCTGTGTTTCTTTTTCCTACTCAAGTGCTTCAATTTACAGAGAACAAATACACAGTTAATCTGCAAAGAGATGCAAAGGAAAATGAGTTTAGTGGGGCAGATAAAAGCCAATTTCCTTCCTTCAGCATTTTGGCTACTCAGATTACATTTAGGAGTATGTTATCATATGGCTGTTCAGAGGAACAATATCCTATTTGTGCTGCTGTTTGCAGGTGTAAAGTGCAGCTGTATATATACACTCAAAGTAGTTAAGTACAAGTCAAGTCAGTAAAAGTTTTGTAATTATTTATGAAATGGGGATGTTGGATGAAAACAAAGAAGCAAACACAGCCTGATCAGAAAGCTAGACACGTCAGGCAAAAGAAGACTCTAACTTTTGTCATTGGAATAAGAGCAGCGATGAACAGAAGCCCCTTGTACCACATCCAGCCTCTCCACCTGTAAATTTGCTTCACAGAGGCATGAATAGGAATCAAAACAGATGAGGCCCCTCTGTTCTGCAGCTCTGGTCCTTGCACACTAAATGCCATGCTATTAAGATGGCTGCAAAATCTTGTCATCAGTGAAACAAGGAATTTGGGGTTTAGCTTTCTATACCAGAACAAACTGCACTGGGAATAGCACAATCCCACTCAATATTGATATAGCCTTCCAAGTACGTCCTGCAGTCTACGAATTAAGCATCAATACCAGCATTTAAATGCCTCTTTTCACACCAAAAGAAATGAAGAAGAAAAGAATAGTCATACAGTGCGGGACTAGATAACAAAATATTTATCAATTTCAGACAGTTTCCATGTCTTGAAGTATTTTGTGTTTCAAAGCACTGATGAACGCGCAGTATTAATGGTAAGACAAAAAAATGTTCTGTCCAACAAACAGTTCAAAATTAAATGGGAGATTGTTTATGTTCTCTTTTCTGCTGTTTCTTTCTGTTCAGACAAGGCTAAATAGCCTTGGCATTAAGACTCCAAACCATATTTGTGAGATTAAGTTTCCATTCCCAGACTCTGCTGAAGAACTGCTGTATCATCTCGAGTCAGTCACTTTCCCTCTCTGTGGCCTCAATCACCATCAGTACACAAGGGGTAATATGACAGTCATACGCAGCTTCATACAATTTATTACATTTTAAATTGTAAGGCAAACACTGACTCTTGCTGCCTGTTCATGTAGGCACAAAGGCAATCCTATTTTTGTCTTGCAGTTATTCAGAGGATTTGGTTGTCTGCTGGTTTTGTACCATGTATGCCAATATATCAGGATGCCAGCTAATCTCTCAGCATTGCCAGCCTGTAAAGAACTAGGTGATACCTAGAAACATATGAAAACTCTCTGCCCCTCTTACACACATGCACAATAAGCCACCTGTCCACACCAGTTTGGCAGTCAAAGGAAGTTCCAAAAAACTTCTGGGAAATTCTTCTGGTATTATTTGAACCGCGTCTTATGAAAGATTCATTTCAATAGTTTTATCACAAGTGCAAGAAGTTATAAGTGCATAAACTGCAAGCCTCCTACCATACAGCCTATCAAAGCCAAAAAAGGAATCAAAAATATTTATCAGATCACCATTCTGCAGTTGTAGTGCATTCCCCATCTGGGCACAGGACTGATCTACTTCAAGCAATGAAACACATGCTCTAGAGTGATGGAAATTGCGTGTCTCCCAGGCAAGGGAACCAAACAAGTAAAATGGCTGCGGAAAATTTCTGCAAACAGCAAGCCAACCTCTTTTCCTCATATGTTGTTTTACATGGCATAACACTGCAAACTATGCTTTGAAAAACAAGTCTGTCCCTCCAACTGGACTGTGCCAGCATTTTTCCAGTGACAGAATCTAGTGTCATTAACACTCTTCCGCTATGTCATTCTCAGCTCTTGGATTAAAGACCATTTATCAGTATCCTTCAAAAAAACTACCATTAGTCCTGTTTTACACGTGATCTTGATATACAGATCAGAACCAAATTCATACACATCTTAGAATTATCTAATACAATCTAATTAATTAATTCAGCACTGATCTCCCAGCTATTATTCAATGCAGAGTTAAGAAGACGTTTTCACAGGACTACTTTGAGACAAGTGTTTGATAAGAGGCTGTTTGTAGGATTGTTATAGCGCTAATATTAAAGATGAAGGGGAAAAAATATCTTTTGTACAATAAATGGTAAAAAATAAACCAGAAAAATGTTTATATTCGTTTTTTTTCCCTGTAGTTCCTTTCTGTTTAGGAAAGGCTGAATGACCTTGACAGCAAGGCTCCAGACCATACTTGTGAGATCAGGTTTCTATTCCCAGCCTCTGCTAAAGAATTGTACAACTTAAGAAGCCTCTGCTGTTGCACAAAGATTGAATTTCATTAACATGAAACAAACAACCCGGGGTCCAGAATGCTGCAAAGTAGATCAGAAGGTTGATTTGTCCTTTGATGGAACAAGAAAGAGCTTTTAATACTTCAGCATGCCCACAATGCTGACAGTAGTACAGGATTGTGAGTTTGTCAGTCGCAAACCGAAAGGTGATAGCATTAGTCACTTAGAGGAGATCTGGGTCTGAATCCTGCCGGGTGACAAACGTGTGATAAAGCACTTTCACTGACAAGCAGCAGAATGCATCAAACACATGAAGATTTCATTGCCAGAACACAATATTCTTAAACAAAAACAGTAGTCCTCTGAAAGCAACTTTGTTCTCAGAAAAACAGCCCCAGAGGGTTTTGGTTACTATGCTGATGCTCCATTGGTGTCTACAAGATTTCATCCCATGCAGACAAAACCTGATTACAGGCCGCCTTTTTCTTTTTACCTTTAACATTTTTTTTTTTTTTTT
>WEIV01021781.1:5143-21540 GCA_013390005.1 Calyptomena viridis
GCTGAACCACTCCAACTCTCTCAGCCCATGTAGAAGGGGTGCTTCAGCCTTTGGAGCATCTTCATAGCTTTTTGTGTTCTTACTTGCTGTGCAGTTTCAGCAAGGTGTCAGCAATTGCCCCCTGAGGCTCTCCTCACAGATGCAAAACTGTGATCTATTTGTCATCTATTGATTGACATCAATATCCAGAAGAGCTGTTTTTCATTACTTTCTCTAGAAGTCTGTTATAAAATCATAGAATCACAGAATGCTATGAGTTGGAAGGGGCCTCGAAGATCACTGAGTTCCAGCAGGGACACTTTCCCTTAGACCAGGTTGTTCCAAGCCCCACCAAGCTGGCCTTGAAAAAATAAAAGCATTATCCTCGCTCAGGTCTTTGCATAAGATATAAATGCCAGTCCTTGAAATATGAGTTTGAGCTCAGAGCCGAGAGCACAAAGAGACACTCATCTCATCTGAGACTGGCATATGCATCCTGTTCCTGGCCCAGCATTGACACCAGGGAAAAGATGCTTGTCTTTCCCTGCCTGCAATCATTGTATTGATGGATCTAATTCTACCAGGAACCACATAGGTGGCTCTTGGCAATGATATAAATGTGTTGTCAGGATCAGGCTACATGGTGTTGATCATGCTAACTGTAGGTCTGGATACTGGATCTCTCCTTCCACTAAACCTGTGCACAGTAGCTTCTCAGACTGACTTCCAGGTTTTGAACATATATCCAGGTGTCCAGGGACTGAAATATGAGCCTTGAACAGCATCAATGTCTAATTCCACAAAATGGGAATTCGTCTCATACAATGCTATGAAGGTTTTGAAAGTGTTGATTTTGGCTCTTGGTTTATACACAAGATTCCTTTGCAAATGCTAACAAAGTATTTACACTTGAATTTCAAATGTGTGGTGCCATTTGAGTTGCTTAAGATGTGTGGCTTTTTAAAAAATAAATCTTTTTTACTGAAATTAAGATAACAACCAAGATTATGAAATAGGAGGGGAGGCTCCAAGTATGCCTAAGAAGTGATCTATTGCTAATGGCATGAATTATGTAAACTTTGACAGAAGTGCTTTCACTTAGACATGAATTATTGACACCTTCTGTGTGCAAGGTGAAAAAAACAGATGTGATAAAAAATGAAAAAACAAAGTAGCAGTTTATTTTTTTAATTGTTTATTATTTGTCCATTTATAAAGATGAAGAATACAGAGAAGTCTCTATTACTCAACTTCAGTAGAAATCAATCTGAGAAATAATTAAAACAAGCAATCTGTAGGAAATTGAGTTGAAACTGGGTCTCTGCAACCTACATATATCTCCGTGAACTTATTTTCTAAATTGAAAAGATAGCCTTTGGGCATGAATCAGGGGAATGAAGTGATAATTAAAATGTAGAATCTTGAATTAGGGTCAAGGCTCCATTTCTAAAAATTTTGTGAAAACGTAAATAGAGACAATTCAGGTCTCTGCCTGCCTATCCACTCGCCTTTCCTCTTGAACATGGGATTAAGGGAATATCCACCAAAGGTGGATTTAGAATCTAAAACATATTAAAGAAAGTGTATTTCCATACAGTGCTGTGAAATCGGTAGCAATAATTCCCTAGTCTGTTATTAAAGCCAAGACTTTCAAAGGATTACAAAAGGTCTGGCACGTGTTTAGATAAAATATTCAGAGTTCTGGAAGGGTCAAAGCTCTTGTGCTCCTTGGTGTGTACCAACTTTTAGCTACAAAGAATCAAGAAAAACTTTTCCTGCCCTTCCGAGAACACTTTGACTTAATTGCAAGGTCTCTGGCCTTTCAGAGCAGGTGGCTCTGGCCCCCTCTGGATGATCATACAGCTGCTGCTTCTGCTGTTCTTCAGTTTTACTGTCCTTGGAGAAGAAATTGTTTCTTGATGAGCTTCAGCCTTTTAGAACTGTGTTCATAAAAATGCTTGGTTATAATATGTTCTTCTTTACTGCAGGAATTACACAGGCAAACAATCAGCTGGAGCACTAAAGAGGTATTTGCATGCATAATTAAATTACTTGCATGCACAGTTCTATACACAGCTTGAAGCTGAGGCCGGCTGCTCCGAAGACCCATTTTGGTTGAGTTCCTCAGCATCAGTATCAGCCTGTCTCTTTTTCTGAAGATAAGATGAGTATCTGCACATCAGTCGTTTTAGAAAAGATCAATAAAGACACAATAACATGTCCAAACTTCTAGCTACAGCCCCACATCTGGTGCTGGTCTGATGGGGTCTGGGAGACTTTTAAATCAGGGACATTAATTAAATCTTTGAATTCTCAGATGTGACTGTATTGTGCTCTGGCTAAGCCCAAGGGTTAAAGTGGGCATTAAACTGTCTGACTAAGATCCTTTAAAGTATAACTTCTAGTGTAATGCCCTGATATAGACTGAACATATGTTCTGGACTCTCACACTCCCCAGAAAAGATTTGCTGTCCATAGGGAAGCTTGCACTTTGCTCCAGTGTTAGTTTTTTTCCAGTCTGTCTCCCTGGGAACTGGCCCTTTACATTTGGAAACAATCTCTTAACAGCTGCTTTGCAAACAGCTACAGCACCTACTCTGTTTATTTGTTGCAGTCATGCATACTTTCTTCCCATCAATTTTTCCTTCTGATTTCTTAAGAAATGGCACACGTTGTCTGGGGGAAGCAATGCAGCCTACAGGATTGCACACTAACTGGATGAAGAGGAAATCTTGATTTTCTTCCAGGGCTTCTGTGTGTTGTGAGTCACTTCACTTCTCCATGCGTCTATTTCTAGCAGTGGAACGGATGATGTTATATCATTTTTAAAGCACTTTTGAGATATCTTGATGAAAAGTGCTCTGTCAAAATTAGGTAATATCTTGCATCTGCAAGCCCTCAGTGTGTGCTGTGTTAGGCAAAAGCAATTCTCAGCAGTTCTCTCTCCTTTTGCATTAGGAAAACAATTAAAACAACTAACCTCCTTTATTGAGCCAAACTATCCTAATACAGTTTGGTTTCTTTTTACGTGCAGACTGCACTTACAGGTCTATGAATTTGTATCGAATTTTTAGAGGTCCGATACAAAACATGTTGAGATTTGTAAAAAGATTACCAAGACTTCAGTAGGTTTGAGCTTAACGCCTCCTTTTTTTTAATCCCTCTTTTTCTGGGAGGAAGTGGGCATGCTGCATTGATTAAATTATTTAAGTGGAGATGTATTCATAATGGAAATTATATGATTACTTTGGATATTTTTGTCAACAACATTTGGACTGGACAACATCATGCTACTTTACTTTTCGTCTCTTATTTGAAAACATTTTAAGAGAATTAAGATTATTTCCTCTTATAAGATTAACAGACTGCAAAGGAAGAAAAAGTCTCTTTCTCTATTTAATGTGAGGTGTCTATGATTAAAATTGTATAAATAGCACAAAATATTTTCTTTCCCAAAAAAAAGTGCTCAAAGAAATTTAAAATGCCTAGCTTTCTCCTAACTTTTTTCTTAATTTTGAATTTCCTTAAAAATAATGCATTCCACCTCACCCCTAGTTCCCTACAAGTAATCTCTACACTTATGATTTTCCTGAAGCTCTGCTAAAAGTGTCACTTAGTTAAATTCAAAATTAAATTTCCACTTGTGGTGAAAAAAAGGCTTATTTTGTTTGCTAATATTTTTTTATATATTTGGCAAGTTTGGTCACATTCATTCTCCTTCCTAATATCCCAAAGCCACAGTGGCTGAAATATACATAACCTCTATGTGTGTGAGAATAAACCTTGTGGATGTGGATGGAGAAATACACAAAAAAATCTCTGAAATTTTCCATATGGAATAACCTGTCCAACTTTTATTATTTATTAAAAGTATATAGGAATTTTCCACAGAGATGATATTAAAGGTGCATGTGCTCTTTACATCAGAGAATGACAGCAAAAAGCCTGTGAGGGAGATGAAAGAGTCTGCATGTTTGAGTGTGTTTCTTTCATATGAGTATGTTTTTTGGTTTCTAATGACAACTCACTATAACAGATAACCTGGATAACATCTGCTTAACATCTTTGTCAGTCACATAGACGGTGGGATTGAGTGCACCCTCAGCAAATTACCAGAGATGTGGGTCTTAACAAACCTCCTGAAGTTTGAAAAGGCCTCGTGCCAGGTCCTGCACCTGGGTCAGGGCAACCTAGTTCACAAGTACGGGCTGAACAGAGAACGGATTGAGAACTGCTCTGGGGAGAAGGACTTGGGGGTGTTGGTGGATGAGAAGTTCCATGTGAGCTGGCCATGTGCACTCGCAGCCCAGGAACCCCCCATGACTCCTGGGCTGCATCCAAAGCAGAGTGGGCATGCAGAGGGAGGCGATTCTGCCCCTCTGCTCTGGTGAGATCACACCAGAAGTGCTGCATCCATCCCTGGGGTGCCCAGTACACAAAAGATGTGGTCATGCTTAAGTGTGTCCAAAGAAGAACACAAATCTGGGAGTCCCTTCACTCTGGAGACAGGCTGGGAGAGTTAGGGCTGTTCAGCCTGGAGAAGAGAAGGCCCAAGAGAGATCTTATAGCAACTTCCAGTGCCTAAAGGGGTTCTGAGGCAGCTGTGAGGAGATCTGGACAAAGGCATGGAGAGATAGGATAACAGACAGTGCCTTTAAGCTGAAAGAGGGCAGGGTTATGTGAGATATCAGAAAAAAATTCTCTGCTATGAGGGTGATTAGGCCCTGGCACAGATTGCCAATAGGAGTTGTGGATGTCTTATTTCTGGAAGTGTCCAAGGAGGCCGAATGGGGATTTGTGCAATATGAGCATGTATCAGTATTTCTCAGTCATTCTTTGAGGTGGCCACCTTCCTCTCCTAGGACAACATTTCAAGAATTCAGCCTGCAATGCTCTGCACCATCTTTTCCCTTGACATTGTCTGGTCCGTTGATTTCTTCTTTCCCATGTCTTACAAATTGGTGAAGGTGTGTTCTGTTTCTTTTAAATATTTAAATATAGTCTTTTAAATATTTTAAATATAGTCCTCTTATCTGATTTTTAACTTGCTATTTTTAATATAAATGATCTCACAACAAAGAGGCTCACCTCAAATAATATTTTAGCTCACATATGCTTCTGGGATGCTGCTTTGTAATTTAATGGTGCCAAATAGGGGTCAGAACTCAACTCCCAAGCCTTTCAAAGTATCCTTTTAACCTATTTTTAAAATATTTTTCATAATACCTTTAGACTGTGACTAAGTATCCAAGTAAGGTTTACTATCATACCATCTTGAAAAACACTTAAATTCATAGCAATCAAACTGTGGTTCATTATCCATCATTATCATAGTTCATAGAAAATGCAGGTTTTGTATCTGAAATTAGATGCTCAGCTGTATTTTCTAACGTACCCTAATGTGGTACTATTATGGGTAGTGGGAATAGTAATAGTAATCCAGAACAAGTAAGTAGTAGTTTTCAACATACACTGAAAAATCTATGCCAGCTGTGGACCACAGATCTAATTTTACAAATCCATTCAATCTTTCAATGTCAGAAACTTATTCTTCCTTTTTTTCATTCCCAGATTTCTCCATAATATTGTTCTCCTAATAGAATTTTGGCTTACTGACCTGTTTCATATGTATTTTCTTTAGCCTTGGTTCTAGCTTACATTTCTCTCTCCAATTCTTATCTATTTGATTATAGTTTTGCTCTACCTGAATGTTCATCATGTAAAATGCTCACATATGAATTATATTTTAATATATACTGCTTTTTTAAAATGCATGTTTAATATTATCATGTTTTCTTTTATGAATAAACTCTACAAAATCAAGTAAACTTGATCACACTCTTATGAATAGTGTGTAAATTCTCAACCCAAAAGTCATACGATATTCACTAGTTCTGGGAGTAAGGGAGTGTTCTGGTCACTGGATGTAGCTGTCCTGAAGAACAAATATGGTGTAACATCTTCTGGGAGCACAACTGATCTTCTCAACTGACTCAGACATTGCTTCTGAAATCTTCATTTTTCAATATGCACATGTGTCAGTGTGTGTGGACATTCTAGGTTTTTCTGGTACTTTCCTACAATTAATTTGGTTTACAAATAAATTAAGCTCTATCTTAAAAAAATGTATACTTCTCTGAGATATTTGCTACCAATGACATTGCTGATACTTTATTTGCCTTTTGGAAGATTCATCTTTTAATATTTTGCATTCATTCTGCCTCCGTGATTTCATCTGAAAAATTATATTTGTTTTGGCTACACTATATATTTGTTGAAAATAGATTTTTTAAAATTTAAATCAGAAAGACAAATGTTTTTGTCTTTTGGGAAATCTGATCAAAAATCTGATCTTAAATTAGAGATTAGGGATTTCACGCCCTGAAGAGTTGCAAGTTTCATTTAGCTATTCTGAATACATTACAAAGCTCAAAAGTTTCTCCAGTTTTCACATTCTTATGAGAATCTGATACTTCCTAATTTCAAACTTTTTAAAGGAGTGCTGTTTAAATGTGCTTAAGACACTTAGGTAACCTTTTGGACTTCACCATATAACTATAGGTTACTAAATGCACCCAGTCATTTAACCTAGTGACTGAAAAAAATTATTTTGGAATTTTAAGTCAGACTTTCTCGTCATTGAGTTTGATAAAAAACTGAGTTAACCAGCTCAGCATTAAAAAACTTATGATAAAAAGAGGAAGATGTTTCTGAAAGAAGATGTTTCCCTGAACGTTTTTACTTCTTTACATAGACTTGAAGATTTTACTCTTGACACGATTTTTCTGCAGAAACTTGGGATTTTGTCACTTCTGTGTGTAATGTTTGCATGCCACCTTTGTGAAGTAGCTACCATGCTAAATGGTAAACAACTGCTTCGAAACTCTGCAAACACTTCAGACTGCTACTTTGAGGGGTGTTTTGTTTCTGTGCAAAAATTTTTAGGCAATCAAAAGCCCCTACATAATGTAGAGGTTGTCCTCATGTTGCAAAACTAAGATGCCCTTTCTAAAACTGTTAAAGAATGTACTAAGATGTCATAAATAGATCCACAAATAGATTTGGAATAACACAACTCCATTCTATTAATGTTTAATGGTTGCTGGGAACTTCTTTTATTTATTAGTAAAACCACCAGCCTACAAAATAAAGCTTTGGTCGCTTATTCTTCTGACAGACTGTAGACTTCATTTGTTTAGACCTCATTCATTCTTGTGAATTTTTCAAACTAGAAATTGTAGGTTTATGCAAAAAAAAAAGTAATTACCTGATATTTTACAAATTAGTTGCTATTTCACGCAGAAATTATATACTTCTTGTCATCATGTTGGTTTCATAGATAAAACCTTAACAATTACCTTATGAAATTACGCCTGCTTATGCTTATATCCCTACAAGGCGAATCACTTCTTAGTTAAAGCACTGGATATTTATGCTATTCCAGGTTCTTGTATGAAATCCCCCATTAACTCTGGATAATCCTGAATATGTAATTTTTTTTCTTCTGAGAAATCTTTTGCAAAGCTAAAATCATTAGTGTCTATTCTGTGTCTAGGTAATGCAAGAATAGAACAACGTAATATTAATAGAGGTGTTAGTCTTCTTACAAAATTTAAAATCTGCCTAGAAAATGTATTTTACATTGGATTAAAACAAAATCATCACCCTCTCTCCTGTTGGAGGGTCTACATTTCAGAGAAATAAATCAATACTTGTTGATCCAAACTGTTTCTGCAGAAATCCCTGGGAAGAGAGAAGGCAGGAAATTGGGTTTCCTCCATCATGACAAACTTCGGATGAATTTGCTATTTTGCAGGGTGCCCTATCCAGCTTTACTAACAGGGTAATTAGGACATATGGACTTTCAACTAAGATAACTCTATAGAACTCCATTGACCACCAAAATTTGGTTCTATGCCAGTTTACATGACTTGAAGACAGAGCTCACAGGTTATAAATTGTTAGAGGTAACTTATTGCCACGGTATAAGGACTTCTAGCCATTAGCAAAAACTTAGCTATTGAGTGGTATTATTATTATTCCAAAATTATATTTCTGTTACAAGATTAATTATTGTAAATCATTTAAAACAGCCATATAAATATGTCTGGAGTGGTATGCTGCGGAAGCCTAATCAATATGGTGTAACATTAAACAGTGAGGAATAGAGTAAAGAAAATATAAATAATTATGTATAAACGTGGAATTGTGTGATGGATGTCACAATCGTGGGCATAAGATGGCAACATTTTTCCTTCCTATTTGTCAAGAGGCTGTGCTGGTCATAGAACCAGCCTAATTTTCACCCCTCACTTGGTTGCCAACTTTTTAAACCTTGTAAACTACAGCTGTTCCTTTTCTACAAGCCTACATATCTCCTCATATTTATCAGAGGACATTTATGAGGCCCAGCTGCCTTTCAGCAAGCATCTCACTGTAAACTGATTGTCTTGCATCATCTGCAGACAAGATTGCAAATCCTCTGCAGATCAGTTTGTCCTGTCCTACAAAGCATCAGTCTGTGGTTACTAAAATCTATTGGGTGGACACATTAGCTGAACTCAGATTGTGTTCAACTGTTGTGTAAGTTTAGAATGTGGATAGTCGCAGGGAGTGTGGAGGGGGACTAATCAGAGTCACTGTCCTTCTATCCCATTACTGGATTCTTACAACACCATGTTATGGAAGCTTAGCAAAAAGAAAGCCCTGAATCCCCCTTTAGTAACAGAATCTTGAATTGTTTAGGTTGGAAAAGCCCTCTAGGATCATCAAGTCCAACCATTCCCCCAGCACTGCCAAGCCCACCACTAACCCATGTCCCCACCTGCCACATCCAGACAACTTTTAAATCCATCCAGGGATGGTGACTCCACTAGTGTCTTGAGCAGCCTGTGCCTAGGCTGGATGACTCTTTCTGTAAAGAAATTCTTCCTAATATCTAACCTAAACCTCTCCTGTAGCAACTTGAGGCCACTTTCTTCTCATCCTGTCCCTTGTTCCCTGGGAGCAGAGCCTGACCCCCATCTAGCTTCACCTCCCTGTCAGGGACTTGTAGAGAGCCAGAAGGTACCCCTGAGCCTCCTTTTCTCAAGGCTGAGCCTCTGCACCTTTCTCAGCCCCTATTAATCAGTCTTGTGCACCAGATCTTTCACCAGGTCATCCATGTCACACGTTCTGATTTTTACAACTACTTATCTGGAGGATCACATATTACTTGATAATTTAATTCTTCCTACTGGCCAATTAATTCCCGCATTGTATCATTTTCATGAAACCCACAGCTGTCAGGATTTGTTTACCTGATTATCAAGGAATCACAGCAGTGATCATGGTCTCGTTGCTGTCATGGATGAGATGGAATGAGCAACCATCTGTAAGGAATCTGGACCTCAGACTTTGTGTAAGAACTAGTGAAATATGAGTTTGGCCTGAATTAATTGTCTCACATCCTCGCTTGCTTGCTTCTCTGATGGTTTTGTGATCATGAGGTCTCAACTGCTCTTCCCCACAGGGGTGGTCAATGGGCCAAGCAAGGTCAGTCAGAAATCCCTGCTGAGCCCTGCCATTCCTTGTCCCTCACCAGGTCCCCACGCATCTCTATGATCTTCCCCTATTCCTGGATTCTTTTATTTTTTTTAAATATAATATTATTTNCTGTTTTGAATTCTGTATTGCCCAGACACATGTATATGTGTGTATATATGTAACTCGTTTTTTTTTTCGCCTATGACATTTGCCAATAGATAAATATCAGAATTTCATACCACAGAGGGAAAAAAGAGTCCAGGAGAATACTGGAGGTTTATTACTTGGAGGAAGATTGAATGGACACAGTTAAATATGAAGTAAAGTAAAATTAATAGACATTTGAGATCATAAATATTCAGTTTTCCACTCTGGATGAAATAGTAAATACAGCACAAGAAATAAATGGAACAGTTTAAATCTCTGTTAAATAAAACAAACAAAAAAGGAGACGTCTTATTAGCTCATCCAGATGGCTCATGGGCTCTGGCCTGAGCCATATCATAACACTACAAGCTAGTCCCAGATCTGCAAAGGTGCTGTGTACCAGCAGCATCCTTGGGTGCTAATAAGACCATTTGCTAGTGCAGAGATAAGAATATGTGCATACTCGCAGATTTGGAGCCATATGCTCAAGTTCTTTTTGTTTTGTTCTGTTTTCCCCCAAAGAGCACAATTTCTCCCTCTCTTCTACTCAGCCAGTTTTACTGACATAAGTGGCTTATTGTTTTCTCTGATCTCTCCTTCCAGTTCCAGAGCCTTTCGTCTCAAGGTATCATAGAAATGCAAAGGTTAAGTCCCCTCCCTAAGCAGAGAGGCACTAGAGATACTTGAAAACCCTCAACAATTTCAATAGGAATCTTCTTTTCACAGTGAAGGACTCTGTGTGTCAAAGCAAGCTGTTCAGCAGCTTGGATTCAGCCTACTTGATCCAGTCTGTTTACCTCTTAGGATCCCTTGCAGGGTGGGTGTTTGCTCTGCACTTAGTGCTGGCCTCCACTTAAAGTGCTGCCAGTCTGGTAGTGCAGGTGTATAATTTATTTGATCGTTACACTGAAGATTACACCAAAGTGCTCAGTGTAAATGTGATTCTGTCAGATAAAGATGCCCTGTTTCTTAACATGGCTTATTTTGATTTCCACACCAGCAAACAATTATCACTACTTCCGCTAAGAGGGGAGTCCAATTATTATGGAAACCATTGAACTCTCTAGCAGAAAGAAGACAGATTTCTTCTTCTTTACTTTCACTTGCTATCCAAAGTGTTTGAAATTCTTTTCTAGAAAAAGAATATTTCTCAAGTGTGTGAATAACTGTGTTCCATTTTAGGACCTCAGAGCACAAATATTTTTTTGGATAATAATCCCCAACAAGATACACACCAAAGGTGCTGTTGTTCCATTATAACACTGTTTTGTGATCAGGTATTATTTCTTCAACAAAAACTATGTATGCAAGCAGTTTAACTAAATAAATAAGTTATGCCATTTAAATTTTGCATTTTGATTTGCTACAAAACAATCTTTCTTGATTTTTTTAAGTATGTCATCCGCCATGTCTTATTGTTGTCATACTTACATTTTTACTACCTTCTTTACTACAGTCTTAACAGAAAATCATAAAATTGTAATGATTTCAATTGAAACAGCTCCTTAAAAGTTTAAAATCCCCCCCATGAGCATGGACATCTTCAACTCAATCAGTTTGCTCAGAGCCCCATCTAACACGACCTTGAATGTTTCAAAGGATGGGTCACTTACCTCCTCTGCAGGTACCCTGTGCCAGTGCTTCATCACCCTCATAAAAAAAAAATTTCTTCTGTATATCCAGTCCAATCATGTCAGTCAATGAAATCATATGAGTCATTAACTCAAGTAAAGCTTTTTTTTTCCTACAGGTATATAGAGGTGCTAAGGCAAGAACCTTCCTTTCCAGTTTGGTGAATTGTGCTTAGCTCCTACTGTGCCATATACTTTCCTTGTTTCTTGGATGAGTCAGTTAAATTTCCATTTATGTCCACATTATGTATCAAATTTAAGTATCTAACATGTATGTTGCATGTGACCTAGGAAATAGGTGTCGTTACTGCCAGTGGAGACCTGAAGCTCAATTCATGTGCCTCCTTTACCATTTTAGATAACTCAAAATATCTACCTGAGACGTTTTCATGTATTCGGAAGATATAACACAGATTCAAGGGGACTAACTTTTCTGTAACCATTCCTTAGCAGCAACACAGAGGTAGTGATCCTCTCCCCATTTTCAGGTACAATCCCATCCCTGGAAATGTTCAAGACCAGGTTGGATGGGGCTCCAGGCAAACTGGCCTAGTGAAAGGTGTCCTTCCCCATAGTAAAGGGATTGGAATTAGATTGTCTTGAAGGTGGCCTCTAACCCAAAACATTCTAAGATTCTATGAGTCTATGAATTTATTTCACATGTGCTTTTAAAGTAAATCTCTGTATTAATTGTGGGTACTTAAATGGTTGCTATTAGAGTAGTATACTACATCCTTCTTTCCACCACAGTGGCAGAAGATAAGAAAGTATTAGATGGGAAAGATGAAAGTCAAATTTCCTTTCAATTGCCTCTTGTCCTCTTCCTCCCCCCAAATATTACAGTGTCTGATTTAATTTTCTGCAAACCAGGATTTATATCATAAAGTCCCAGTGTTCAATGTACAGGGAAGAAGCAGAGTTAAGACACTTTAGAAGGAGATTTAAGTTAGCTAGCAAGCTGAACAAAGAGTGGCCAAGAGCTTCCCAAGGGTGTTTCTACATATTGAGCAGGTAACAAGTCTCAAATTCCCCCTCTTAGAAGTTTTCCTTTATATTTGAGGGAGACACTTCTGCTCACAAGGAAACTGCAGTTCAGAGTGTTCTGCAGGGAGACGCCTCTGATCTTGCCTTCAAACAATGGAACAAGATACCTGTCTCCTCTTTCAAAGCATGTAGGAGAGAAGGGAACAGAACAGCTCGTGAGTTAGAGATTCTTGAAGTGAGAAGGGGGAATCCTAGACTCAGTCCACACTTCTGCCCATGTCTATCCTCATCTTGGAGATAGATGTCTCTGGCATCTGCTAACTGTTCCAAGCAGAGGTATTTTTCAGCCATCAAAATAGAAATTCTTGCCCAGAAGGGGCCTGAACATTATTGCATTCTGCTTTAAGGGAAAAGAGAAGTTTCTGGCCTATGTTCAAAGAAACAGCGAGCATTTTACATGTCACATTCATGGAATAAAGAAACAACTTTGAGATATTAGTACTACAAAGAGACTGTCTGTTTCAATCCATAAAGCACTTTAGGATGTGAAAATACACTCGCTAGGATAAATGAATGGTCTACATAGAAGAGTTCTAGATTATTAACTGAGAGACTCGGGTCTGTTGCTAACTCAGGAGCCTTGGTAAAGGAGTTGATGGTGATATTCCTGCTTCAGCTGTGTTCTGAAGAGAAGTACAAATATAAAGCCAAGCCACACTGCATCATAAATCATAAATTCATGTAGTCAGTTCAGTGTTCTGAAAAATTGCTAGAATAGAACACAAATAAGGCTCAATCCCCTATTCAAGAAGTCTCAGTAGGATTTCAGACTGTTTTCTGAACAGGAACAAGAGGTGACTCAAGACACATCCCTAGCCTCATACCAGAGCTGCCTCAAACAGAATATTTAGAATATTTAGAATATTCAGACCCAGTGAGCATAGTGGTTTTGTTATTGCAGTACATTATACCCTTCCTTCTGCCTAGAAACAGAATTCCTTGGTTGTGTTATATGCTCTATACTGATAACAGATGGTGGTAATTTTTTCTGAAGCCTTAGTTGAATAGTCCTGTGTTTTAGAGAAGGAATTTTATAGTGTTATTTCTGAAAACCACAAAGTTGTGAAGTTTTGCTTCCCCCCTCCCCCCCAAGCTGATTGGAAGATGTAATATTTCTGCCTAGGAAATTCTACACTGTTTTAATGTAGAATTCAATAAACCTTTACTGACAGCTATAATGACTATTTTTTAACTTAAACCTTCATTTATTAACTGAATGTATCTGGCCAGCTTAAATTACATTCTTTAGATATTTTTACATGTGTAAAAATACTCTACTCTCTTTTTTAATATGTATCCTAGGAGATAATGGTAGTCTATAAGATTTTCAAAAGTCAAATTATGTTATATGTATCACATGGGATAAATTTATGGTAGATGGCATGATAGAAAATGAACCTTGTTAGAGCACCACGTCATGTAATTACAGTTTGAAATATGTACAGTATTATCCCTGACAGATGATTAACCCACTTTTAAGGGGTGATAGGTGTTATTAATTGACCTGTTCACTGAACTCTAGAAGGTGTTTGGGAACATGTATATACCACAAATTATGATTCTACATTTTTAATCATCCAAGTCTCTCCTTCATGACTCAGTAGAAATGGAGATCATAAGGCAAAAGGCTAGAAGACAAATTTTTTTCTTTACAGGTCCACAGATATACTAGAATAAATACATTTTTTCAGGGTACAGCTCCAAAAGAACTGACCTCTCTCTGTATTTCCTGCCAGATTTAATTGTTTCTCCCTTCCCACCACTGCTTTCTTCCCTGGAGCTGCAATCTCATGCTTTGCTTATGCTCCTCACCAACATCCTGTCTCTCCATTTCAGGTCGCTCCTTCCTTTAACCCTTTTAATCCTTCTTTGTATTAACTTCCCATTTCATTCCAGCCATAGCACATATCACATAAAGCTATGTGGTGGATATACCTGGGGCACTGGGCTTTCCAGCAGGTTTCCTTTGACAGTTCTCAATGTGCAAAGCAATGTGAGGAAAGGGTAGAGGAGCAGAGAGAGTAAATGCACAGACAAGTGGGTAGAGGTCTTTGTCAGCTCAAGGCTTGGTCCAGGGTACCCATATGTACCATACGCTCTCCTGTGTGTCGTTACCTTGTTAATGTATATCTTTCCTTGTGCACTTTCAGAAGCAAAGTGTAACCACTCAAATGTATAATAGATAAGGGAAAGACAGCAGACTGAAACTAATTGAGCTATTCCTCCAACAGAAATGCAAGAGAAGGGGTTATTAATATTCTTCCTAGAGGCTTTGGATGTGCTCCAATATGTGATGAGAGATCTGCACCTGTATCCTTTGTGAATATTTAAGTATACCTTATTGTGATGTCAGGATACAGACTTTTGTACTGTTTGTTCCACTAATGGGATTTAGCTTCATCAACTAATGTTCAGCATGAGTTCTTCTAAAAGATGCCTGTATGGTTAAACTACAGTAACTCAAATGATGAGTTAAAGACTTGACTGAGCACTGAATGTTGCTTATGAAATAATCATGACTTTGAGATGATAGATAGACTCGATTCCCTGAATTTCCAGCTGAGATTTTCGGCAGGAGCTTCATTAGACAGACATGGGTTGAGACTGTTGTAATCCAGATATAAATGAATTTGAAAAACTGTTCTAACTTGAAACTTTCAGATCTGAATAATTTAGATTGCCTGATGACTCCCCAAACTAACATCTTCATTCCTGTTTTGATGGCAAAGAGGATTGGAAGTCTCGTATTGTTGTACTGAATTTAAATAATTTCAAGAAACTTTCCCATCTAATCAATGAAAATCAGATTCATAGGTTTTGAAGATGGACAAAACTGTACAATTCTGCTAAGGGAAAATATGTTAGTGTGAAGACTGATCCTCTTCTCCAAACACAACACAGGGGAGTCATTCACACAGACAGAAGTTAAGAGAAAAAATGGTTACTGAACCTTTTGAATTTTTGCAATACACTGAAGACATGCAGAAGAGCCTGATGTTATTTTTCTGGCTTTAGCCAATATTCTGAAGATGAGGGAACCCAAACTCAAGAACATCTGAGGGCTCTGAATCTCAAATATTGCTTAGAAAATTGATAGTGATTAACAGTATTTTGTAGATCCTGAATCCTATTAACCTTGGCCACAAACAGTTCAGAATTTAGAAGGCAACAGAGGGTGCACAGCCCTGTCAGCTCCTCTCACTTCCACACCCCATTGAGAAAAGTAATGATGAGGACTTACAGAACCGCTAACTAATATAGGCCAGCATTTCACCATTTAGAGCTTAAAAGATTCTACCCTGTGTCTCCTCTACATATTCCTTACTTAAAAATATTTGGAATTTCTTACTCTTTGACCTACTCATGACAGTCCAGAAAAGCTCATTTAAAACCCAGGTGCTGGGGAAGGGTCTACAGAGTAAGATATATGAGGAACAGCTGAGGGAGCTGGGGTTGTTTAGCCTGGAGAAAAGGAGGCTCAGAGGAAACCTTTTTGGTTCTTTTCATTGGAGGAATTGATATAATCAAGAAAAAGGGAACCAGTCTGTATGCACACAAATCTTCTTTCAGAGCTTTCCAGAGCCCCCTTCAGGTTCAATTATTACTCTTATTCATTTCTAGACTGTCTGACCATTTCTTCATTTCTGAAACCATTTCTGAAGCTTTCTGAAATGCTATGTTTTCATCATAATATATTCTCATAGCCCATTATATTCTAAAGTCTTGCTTATTTTAATTCAGATAATGCTGTCTATCTTGCAATTAGTCTCTGTGGTTTGAACCTAAATTAATTCTCATCAAAAGGGGAAAAAAAGGGTATCTTAAAATGAACAGCTGAAATTATGATTGTCCTGGACAGATCAATGAAATGGGGGAAAAATGAAAGTTTGTTTATTCTGCTTCTCACATAGAATTATATTTGCTTCTAATTTGAGCTGCTGCATTTTAAAAAAGTACTTTCAGGTTAAAAAAAAAAAAAAGAAGTTGATAATCCTATATAAACACTGCATTTTCCATGCATAAACAGCTGCAATATATAGGTGTTACCACATAACTTTAAAAAAAAAAAAA
>WEIV01021785.1:5260-34818 GCA_013390005.1 Calyptomena viridis
ATTGTGGCAAATCCCTCCCCTGCTTCAGACAGGAACTAAGGTGTTTTGTTCCTCCATTTATTTTGTTACGATTGTCCTATTTTTGGATACTAAAGCTGGCCTTTTGAATATTGATTGTGCTTCATTCGTTATTATTCTCAGTGTTGTGTAATATTATGTTTCAGTGGCTTATTTAAAAAAAATTGCATTGACACGCTACAAGTGTCAAATGATACCAGGTCTTTTATTTATGCAAAATACCTCTACCCCTTTAGAAACCTTTGAAATCTGAGTCGGTGGTTAGGGCCTGATCTAGTTACACATCTAGGGTATTTTGAGGTTTTGTTGAATGTAGAGGTTTTCATAGGTCAATCAGGAGTATACTAATTAGTAGAAATGAACTGTTCTCCTCTTGATCTGAGTATGTGGTAAAAAAATCATAAGTGCAGATTTAATTTAGGTATTTTTTAGGTTTGACTTATGTTAGTTTTAATTTCCTTTATTTAATGGAATAAACAAAAGAAATTATAATTCATTTGAAGATTTGAGCTGCTTTTCAAATTTTAGGATTTTATATATTTTAATTATAAAATTCTATGAAGTATTTTTTGTTCTGGATCCACGTTTCAAAAAACGAAAAAAATAGAAGAAAAGAAAATGTAATGCCATAAAAAATGGGTAGTTATCTTAATGTAAGGGGTTTGGTTTAATTTTTTTTTCTGCAACAATAATTTAACCTTGCATATTTTCAATTTCACATTTATTTAGTTAATTATAATGAAGGTGTTTCTTTCCTTCAGTCATAAGGAACTCATTTCTAGAGTAGATCCCTGTCCTGTAAACTACAGTGGTGTTTGTAGGGTATGCTTGACATTGGAGTTAACTCTCTTTCCTTTCATATTACAATTTGAGAGAAAGAATGTAAATTTTAATTTATTATTTCAGTATTTCTCACAAGAATTCCTAGGGAATAGGTGGCATCAAGTGAATCTTGTGGATTCTGACTGATAGGAGTGTCATGCATTTTACCCATTTAGGTTTGAATTGCAAGTGTGGTACACTTTTAGGAAGCCTTCAAAATATTGTGACATTTGAATACAGAATATCTTAGTATCTTGCTGTTGAATGAAATCCCTGCTTCTGTAATGGTTTGTTCCTAAGAAATTCTTGTGTTGACAGGCAGTTAAAAAATAATAGTATTTCTGAAAGTTAATGTTTACCATTTTTTTCCTCATCTGTTATATGTGATGTATATATGGTCAGGCACACCGTCAAGAAAATAATGCATTAGTGTTTTACATTTCCAGTCACTTTATTGTCTAATGGCAATTGTTAATTAGTGTCATCACCAGCTTTTGTTGTACAATTACAAATATGATGATTTTTGTTGAGTGGCAGTCATCATATCTGTTGCAGCAGCTTGTTTCTGTTCTTCTAAGAATATTTAGTAACTGAAGAAACAATTAAATTTAAAAATCCTATGGGAGAGGTCCATCTGAGCCATAGAAGTCAGATTTAGATTCCAGTTCTGCACGTTTGTAATAGGTATTTGCGTGTGCAGCTCCATGAGCAACCATGTTCATTTAGAAAAGCTCTTTATTCAATATGTGTAAGGAAGGCTTAGTGAAAGTCAGATCCTTTATGTATATGCAAATGTTCACCCTCTTAGATGTGGACCTTCTAAACATCTTCAACCAAATTGAAGACAAATCAGCCTTGTTTGCATAGTTTTCTTCTGGGTTACTAACAAAGCAAAATAGAGTAAACTTAGCATGGTCCTTTATTATATTAATATTTTTCTATTAATGTGCTGTGTGGAAATACTTGTTTTGTTTCAGTGAGTCTTCTATCTTTCTTATGGTGAATAATTTGAGTGTGTGATTATGATTATGCTTATTGCCTGTGGACCAGAATTAGATGACTCTTGCTTTAGATCCAAAACATTAGTCTTCCCACTCTGGATAGTAAATGGATATTACAAACGGGGTTAGTTCTGTGCTTAAAATGTTTTGGGATGGTATGGAAAAACTTTAGCCTTTTGTACTGATATCATAAATATTTTATCATTCTGCTTTTGCTTTGGATAACTTTTTAATAAAAAGAATAATTTAACAGGTACTTTTGTGGCATACAGTGCGTGTGTAAAAGTTTTGTGTGATGTAGAACCCTTATGTTTCTTTATGGGTTTTTTTGTTGATGAAAAGATTTTTCTGAAGCAATTAACTATGAAAAAATTTGGCTATTGACCCTTAATCAGAATTATTTAGTTCGTAGAAGAAACATGACCTTTTAAAATCCAAAATGAAATCCCACTAGGAATTTTTAGTTTATAAAGTGCCATATACAGTGTGTTCTGTAACCATTAGGAGATTTTGATTAAACATATTTTGAGTGGAATTATAAACATTTGAGATATATCAGAAACATTGGCTTTGTTTTCTGTCTACATCTAGATGTGTCTATACTTGAATAGTCTGTATATGTTATGTGTACCATATGGAATATGGTGAAGTAGTACCATCTTAGTCTAAAACTATTCTGCCCTTGAGGTCTTTCCACAGAACAAGAGATGAAGATGAAGAAAAAGATGGTGTGTACCCTAATGAACTTTTAGAACTGTCATGATGAATGCAGGTGATACACTCCTTTGCAGATGTTGGAGTTAATTAACTTTCACCTCATATTAAATTCTCCTCTGATTTCAGGCAGGAGGAATGGCATAGACTTTGTGGTGGGAAAAAAAAAGGGCAGATGTTATTCAAAGCTGCAACCCTTAAAATGCAGATATGATCTTCTGGAAGAAACTTCAGATCCTTTATTGAATCCTATTGTACTGGGTCTATCCGAGCCTCAGCAGCTTTAGCAGTGCTAGGAGATAACACTCCACTGTTTTGACTGCTGTGAGGGAGAGGCAGAGGGGACACAAGATCAGGTGACCCAGACTGACCAAAGGGATATTCCAGACCATATGACATCAGCTGTGATATAAAAGAACAGCAGGGGTGGGGGCACGGGGTTGTCTCCGATGGCTGCCTGCTGAAGGGACAACCAATGCGTAGGGCCCTGCTTCTCAGGACGTGAGCTGACCTCGTTGAATGGGAAGTAGAGATTAGATTTGCCTTCTCTTTGCTTCTTGCGCGCGCAAATATTTTCTTTGCTTGTATTAAACTGCCTGGTCTTAACACCCACGAGTTTGTCATCTTATTGGTAAAGGGAAGGGGTGAGAGACTGTCCGGGTACTTGGCACCCAATCAGGGTCAACCTGTCACACCTATGCATCAAAACCATCTGTAATTCAAATGGGAATTTAAAGAGAGAGAAAACTAATATTTTTTACTGCAGTAATTAGAAGTTCAGTGTTCAGCCCAAAGTTTGATTGCATAACCATAAGACATGTGTACCTGTATAAGCAAAATACTGGACTCCCATTTAAAAGCAACTTGTTGTAGTTGCTGCTACTAGCTGGTGATTTCAGCTTTCTGCTTAATTTTTCTGACGTTAAAATGTGTTATTGCTATAAGCTAATCAGCATGCAGGTGATGTCTTAACCTAGTCGTGCAATAATTGAACTGAGAAACCCTTTGTTCCTCAGCCCACTTAGCTTTCTGTGTTCAGATTTTGAAGCTTAATTGGAATAGTTTAAACGCAAGTGCATTTGAAGATGTCATTAAGATCAGCTTTTTATTTTGTAAATAAATGGGAAAGTGTTTATTCTGAGAAAAAAGGCCAGTATAGTGTTAGGCATCAAAATATACACATCTAAATGAACTTAAAATAATACCTAAATGAACATAGTTTTCAAAGTGAAAAACAATGCATTAAGAGAAAAAAAAATTATGGTACAGACACACCACCACCAAGAAGTGCCATAATATAACAGTGTTAAAATAATTGTCCTTGCTGATCTGAATTAAATTAGGAATGGGAACATTTACCCTAAAAAAAAAAAAAAAAGAAAATGCATTATGAAGTTAAGATTTTTTTTCTTCCAGATAGTATATGCTTATTCATAGAAGAATTATTGGTGAATTTATTACACATAAAAATTTTTAATATGCGTAATGTCTGGAAAAAACCAGTTTGGAAGTAATGCTTTTCAATTCCCCACACAGTTTTAGAACTTCATATGTAGGTATGAACTCCTGGTCTTCTGGGGAAAATAACTGATCTTATTGCAGCTATACATTAAACTGCAGGACAGCCCACATGGATCAGAACAGTCTTGGATCATTACCTAAGGGCTTTATTATAAATCAGCTGATAATCATCCACCCGCTAATTGAAATGGATTTACTTCAACAAAGTGCTCAAAACAGGTGTGAAATTCCTAGTTATTTTATTTAACTGCTTAAAAAATCTGACTTTGATACGAATTTTGCATTGAAAATCCTGAATATCTCTTATAGTTGTTGGCACTGGTCAAGTCTAAAACAGAAAGAGCTATGTTGTGATTATACTAGTGACTCAAATATTGGATTGCTGTTATCTTTGATAACAAATCCCCTCTTATCTTAAAAAAAACCCCAAAACCATTGTAGTAGCCCAGATATGTGTATGCATGTAACATGCACATACTTAGCTATTTTTTAGTTCTAAGCTTACCTAATAAAAGCTTATCTTTTAGTTGTAGCTATCTCAGTTTGACACTGCAGAAGACAGATTGTAAGGAAAAAAATACATTTAAATGTATTGCAGAAAGGGCAGAAAAAATCTGTGCATTTTAACAGCATGTATGTCTTCTTATTTGAAAATATATATGAAACAAGAGAAGGATATAGGGTGAAAATACATTTATTCCAATGGTTATCTGGCTGAAGAGAAGCCTTAATGGTGTAAAAGAAGGCAGTCTCAACTGAGTTTTTCCAACACTTGTAGAGAAATTAGAACAAATAAAATTTTTAGTTAGTGAGTGTAGGTGCCATGTTGACAGTGATAGTTTTGGGGTGCAAAGAAGTAAAATATTTTTGGAAGAAGTGTTCACTTGGGCAATTCATATCTTTGAAGGTGTTTTTCTGTTGACAGTTTAAGGTAAGCATTTATTTGTGCATTTTGAAATGTAAATTTGCAGACATAATTAGAGTGTTTGGGAAGTCAGTGAGATTTCAAAGAATGTTCCATCCGTCCGATTCTGTTTGTGGTATACCTTAGAAAAAAAATACCTCAGTTCAAATATTGTTTGAGAAATACTGTCATCAAAGCACTGACTTTTAAAAGTTGCCATGAATGCAGAGGTATCTATGCTTCATAAACATTCTAGTCTGATAATAATGTTTCCAGAAAGAAAATCATAAAAAACTGATTTGCATAATGTAAATCAATGTTGTCTTTTTTCTTCAGTTTAACTTGTAGTTGTCTGCCATGTTTTATTAATGTTTATCAGAGAACTAAACTTTATCAGTCTGTTATGAATGATCTGACATTTCAAACCAGTTCATGTGACAGCTAAAGTGATAAATTGACAACTCAGTTAACCAGACACAAAACTCATAAATATGGTAATTGTTATGTTGGTGGCGGTTTGTTCTTTTTTTCCCCAGCAGTGACATCTGGGTTCTCATCTAGATTTCTGGCATATCTCCTGTTGTTTCTGCTGGTCTAACTGGACTGCTAGCCGATAACCTCACTGTAAAGCTGTCTTGGAGGCTGGCATATATTCACCCTGTTCCTAGCCATTCTTGCATCCTTGGATGCCACTTTTTTGGCTCCTCTGCAGGGAAAAAATGTCTACCAAGCTGCTATGCATAGTGTAATGTTAGGAGAGCATTCCATGTACAGCATTCCAAGCAGAGAGAAAGAAAATGGGCTCATCAATGCAATTTATTTCATTGACCCTATTGTAAATACAATGTCAGATGCTGCTAACAGCATAGCAGCATCAAGGTAACACAGAAACTTCTAGTAGAGTTAAGAGAAGAAAAAATCCACAGTAGAACAAGTAAAGCCGAAGCAACATTAGCTATTGAGGTTGCTCAAAGCAGCTGCCAGCCTTCCATTTGTCTTATAATACCACATATACCTGTTTTGTTGAAGCCTTCGAGTAGTAAAATGAGCTGTCAGTAGCATACATTCTGTCAAGCAACAATCCATTTTTATGTAAGTATTATGCCTTTGTACTTTCCTCAGGTAAAAAACAGTTTGGCTATAACAAAATTTTTGCAAAAATGTTTTTCGCTTTCTTAAACTGGTAGCTTCCCACACATCCTGAGAAATATCTTCTCCTCTCACTGTATGAGAATTTCACAGAATTTACAATATACCTTGTAATAATTTCTTTCAGAAATTATTATAGAAAAAAAAGTATTGGAGACAAAGTATTGGAATAAATAATTCACGCATTTGTAATGTAAGTACCTGCAAAATTCCCAAAGTAACACTTAACTTTATATAATAAATTATGTGGTAACAGGATCCTACTAGCTGCTGCTGATAATTCAGGAAAATCAAATTTAGTTCACATAATTTTTGGTTTCAGGTGATACTTCGTCATCTCTGTGAGTAGTAAAAGTGGGTCTTTAGAATAAATATTAGGTGAGAACAGGAACAGTACTCTGGGAGGAGTACTGCAAAAATTTTTTTCTCCCTATCTTGAAAAGTTTCTTTTCAGAATCACTCTAAATCTCGTGATGTAGATCAGTTCTGAACTAGTTCTCTCATATTGCCTTTAACATTTGCTGACACAGAGCCAAATGTAATAAGATGACACACTTTTCTACACACCAGTGGACATTGAGGATAGGAAAAAAAGTCCTTTTTCATTTTCATTTTAGAACAACATTAAGATTTTTTAATTATTTTTGACAATAAAACTGTTTACAATGAAGTACTGATTGTACAACAGTTGGCATGTTAATCACAGAATCATGGAATAGTCTGGGTTGGAAGTGACCTTAAAAATTATTAAGTTCCAGCCCCCATGCCATGGAGAAGAAACACCTTTCACTAGACCATGTTGCTTAGAGCCCCATCCAGCCTGGCCTTGAACACTCCCAGGGTTGAGGCATCCACCACCTTGGGCAACTTGTTCCAGTACCTCACCACCCTCACAGCAAAGAATTTCTTCCTAACGTCTAATCTAAACCTACTCACTTTCAGTTTGAAGACATTTCCCCTTGTTCTGTCACTACAAGCTCTTGTGAATAGTCTCCCTCCATCTTTCTTGCAGGCTCCCTTCAGCTGCTGGAAAGCTGCTATTAGTTCACCTCGAAGCCTTCTTTTTTCCAGGTTGAGCAATTCCAACTTTATTAGCCTTTTCTCATAGAAGAGATGCTCCATCCCTCTATTGACATTTTCTCCCTTTGAAGCACCCTATGCTCGTGTTCAATTTTGTGGTGAATTAGAATTCCTTTATCTGTCTCAGACATTTTATTTATTGCTAGTTTCCTCTCATGGTCTTTTATATTTTGCCAAAACCTTCTTCTTGAGCACATCATATCTAGAAAATGTAATATTAATCCGTCGGGTATCTGGTCATAAGGAACAAAAATGTGCTTTTCACTGACTTATACCTCATATTCTTAGCTGGTATCAGCAACAGAAACTCTCCTATGTGAAAGTTCACAGTAGCCAAGCAGGAAAATGTTTGTATGAACTCATTTCTGTTCACAGTAATCCATCTGAAGATCCAGACTCAATCATGCAAAAATAGGATCGGCTTTAATATTTGAGAAAAAATGGAGCATTATTTTTTTGTCTTAGTCTTGAATGGCAATCTTTCTTCCCACACTTCTCAAGTGGATGGTTGGCGAGATGGGACTGAGGGAGCAAAGTGCCTCCCACTGTATAGAAGATCTGGTTCATGACCACCTGAAGAACTTGAACTTCTATGGGACCAGATGAAATGCATTTGAGAGTCCTGCAGGAAGTGGCTTACCTGCTTGCCAGACACTCTCCGTGATATTTTAAAAGTCATGGCAGTCAGGTGAGATCCCAGGTGACTGGCAAAAGGGAAACATTTGTACCCATCTTTAAAAAAAGGAAGAAAGGAGGACCCTGGGAACTACAGACCTGTCAGCCTCATTTCTGTGCCTGGAAAGTCCTGCACGATCAACCAAGTGGCCTTCTATGATGCTGATAATGCAGGAAAATCAAATTTAGTTCACATAATTTTTGGTTTCAGGTGATACTTCGTCATCTCTGTGAGTAGTAAAAGTGGGTCTTTAGTCTATGATGGAGTGACTGCATCAGTGGACAAGGGAGGGGCTACAGATGTCACTTGACTTCTGTAAAGTCTTTGTCACAGTTCCTCACAGCATCCTTCTCTCTAAATAGGGGAGAGATGGACTCAGTGTGTGGACTGTTAGATGGATAAGAAAGTGATTGGACAGTTGCATCCAGAGGGTAGTGGTCAGTTACTCAGAGTCCCAATGGATATCATGACAAGTGGTGTCTCCCAAGGGGCTCATGTTGAGACCAGTGTTATTTAATGCCTCCATTAATGACGTAGACAAAAGGATCAAGGGCACTCTCAACAAATTTGCAGATGACACCAAGATGAGTGGTGTAGTTGACACACCTGAAGGATGGGATGCTCTCCAGAGGGACCGGGACAACCTTGAGAAATGGCCCCTGGGAATCTCATTTGGTTTAAGAAGATCTTGTGCACGGTGCCGCACCTGGATCCTGGTATCATTACAGGCTGGAGGATGAACAAATTGACAGCAGCCCTGCTGAGAAGGAGTTGGGAGTGCTGGTGAAAGAGGCTGGACATGACCCAGCAATGTGCGCTTGCAGCCCAGAAAGCCAATTGTATCCTGGGCTGCACCAAAAGCAGTGTGGCCAGCAGGGCAAGGGAGGGAATTCTGTTCTACTCTGGTGACATCAAACCTGGAGCACTGCATCCAGGACTGGGAACCCCAGTCCAGGAAGAACATTGACTTGGAGCAAGTCCAGAGGAGGGTCACCAAGAGTAGCAGCTTACCAGACAAGATGCTGCTCAGGAAATTTGAGAATTAGTGAGAAAATAGCTTCCATAGGGTTCAGTGAGAGATGAACCCTTTACACTTTTTCCAGTGTAAAGATAAACGGAATTTTATCCATGTCTCTGAGACATACGTTACACGAATTCTCATATCCAAAGACTGGTAAAAGAAAATAAGGGAAAAGGGCCTTGAGGGAAAGTAGTATGAGGAGTGACTGAGGTCACTTGGTCTGTTCAGCCTGGAGAAGAGGAGACTGAGGGGAGACCTCATTGCAGTCTAAAAGTCCCTTATGAGGAGAAGAGGAGGTATAGAGACTGATCTCTTCTCTGTGGTGAGCAGTGACAGGACCTGAAGTTGTATCTGTTGGCCTGATGGGGAGGTTTAGGTTGGATATTAGAAAAAAGTTCTTCCCCCAGAGGGTGTTTGGGCACTGGAGCAGGCTCCCCAGGGAAATAGTCACAGCACCAAGCCTGCCAGAGTTCAAGGAACATTTGGATGATACTCTCAGACACATGGTGTGACTTTTGTGGATCCTGTGCAAGGCTATGAGTTGGACTTAATGATCCTTGTGGTGCCTTTCAGCTATAAATATTTTGTGATTGCGTGATTTTAGTGTAACTAATGTGCCTGAATTTGTCAATGCTCTTCTGAGAGCCAGGCCACCTGAAATCAAATGATGCACAGTTGGCTTGTTTGGAAATGTTAAACCTATAGCATTTCAGATTACTTTTAAAGGTACAGATAGTATTCCAAGCATCCAAGGCTTGGATCTGAATGTGGTTAAAGTAACAATTCTTGTGGACCATACGTACACATTTCATACACCACTTCTCCATGAGGTTTCACCTTATATTTTTACTTAAAATTATAATCAGTATTATAATAAATATTTCCATTGCGTAAATAAGTTAGTATCATTTCATGCTGTATTTTTTATAGTTTTTGACATTACCTGCTTTTGATTTAGTACAAGATTATTAATTTGCAAAGGCTTGCTTAACAAAGGTGTAACTGGTGTGTTAAACAATAAAAACTGAAAACTGAGTGCTTGCTTTTTAAAAAAGAAATTGAGCTGGGTTTGGCAGTGCCAGATTGTAAAGTGCACAACTGAATTCTGTGTATATTTAAATGGTTTTCTTTTTGAAAGAAATACAATGAATGCTGTATTTGACACTGCCTGAGGAATCCGGCTTACACTCAGGGTTTGTGAGTAAGGTGTTTAACCTTGCCAAATAGATTTAATATTTGGAGGGACAAATTGAAGTTAATAGCACTACTTTCATGCAAAATGATTTAATGACAAGTGTTCATCCCTGGCAAATCGGACTAAAATCTAGTCTGCAGTGTGATAAAATAACAAAAAAAATCCTGTCAAAATATTGCTTTTACATTTGTACCTTAACAGTGACAGAGACCAGATGTCATTCTTCTCTACTTACAAGGATTTTTTTTGCCTGCTTTAACACCATGAGAATACATAGTGTTTTCTGTAGCTGTTTTCTGTCCACTGCTGTGAAATCCACAACCAGGGAAGTAATGCCATCGAGTAGAAAGAGAAGTAAGATCTGTGTTCAGTTTGGAGAGATCCCTTTTTATCCCATATTATCAAGCCCAGTATAAAAGATTTTTAGTTTTTCCTTGATAAAATAAAGGTAATCATCTAGGAAAAAATAATAGTACCTATTGTTTGCATGTTCTTTCATTATAACAGCTATATTGTCAGAGTGACAAAGAAAAAAGAAATAACCTCTTGAGAATGGTGTTCATATTCCTGTGGTGTTGGAACTGCTTTGTTGAACATAATTTCAAGGTGCCAGAGACTGGTGGATGACTGCTGATAATTTTTTTTTTAGTGTTTGGATTTTTTTCATTACTTTTTTGTCACAAATAAATGTGACGTATATCGATATACTCATAGAATTTCTGGCATCAGGGCAATAAAAATATACAAGTGATAGTGTAACATTTAAACAAAAATGAACGAAAAATATTTCTAAGCTGTCATATTTTTTTGAAGAATTTATGGATCTGTATGGACCCCACTGCATTAACATACTTTTCATAAGTATGGCACTTAGGGGCTTGGCTTGTAAGTGATCGTCATGGCTAAGCTTCACAAACGAAGATACGGGAAGGGCTCTACCCATGCTTGCTACAAGCGCGCTGATGGCTAAAAAGGCCAATATGGGATAGACAAGTCTGGGAACAAAAGGCACATCTAAAAGTCTCCTTAGGTAGAATAGATGAGGTGTGGGTCTTTCTGCGTTGGCTTGTCTCCTCAAGGCTAATTTTACGTGAGTTTTCAAAGGAGGCAGCAGTGTTGTAGGTGGTGTGTCTCCATAGTTCCCAATTTGAGGCCAAAGTAGACCACTGATGGTGGTCGATGTGGCCAAGACTAAGGTGTTGTTTCAAGGAGTCCTTGTATCTCCTCTTTGGGGCTCTTCTATTGTGGCAGCCAGTGGCGAGTTCACCATAAAGCACAATCCACTGGACTGATGACATGACCAATGTTACCGTCCTCGAACGGGCAGATGTCACCAGTATTGAGGCCATGCTGTTGAGAACGCAACTGTGCTGGGCAGGGCACGTTTCCAGGATGGAGGATCACCGCCTCCCTAAGGCTTGTAAGTAAAATGATGTACATTGACAGCATTACTTTTTGTAAGTTTGGGGGATTTTTTATATGGCAAAGCAAAACAAGTTTTGAGACTTAAGATAAACAACAGATCCAAATATTTCGAGAGGAAAGTATATATTTATGGATGCCATTTTTTAATGTTTCTTTTACATTTTTTTAAATTAAAATGTGAGTTTTTCATTTAGTTTTCTAGAGCAACAACTGATAAATTCGGTGTCTGATTCATTGCCTGCAGTATATTCTGGGTATGCATTATGCAGCAACAAATTGCCACCAGATTGCTGCTATCACACCTAACATGAGCTGTTGCGTTATTTAGCTCTTTTTATCTTCAGAGCACTTCTTCCTCAGTTTTCTCAGTGGACAGCTGGTGCAGTCGTGCTGCTGAAAAGTCATCCTTTTCAGAGGGATTACTATTTTTTCTTCAGTTGACAGCTGGGGCTTGGATTAAACAAGCTTCAGAAGTTCATGTTAAACTAGCCAGTGTCTTGAAGTTTTGGTCAGAAAAGCAGAGACGTTCCAGTGGTGGCACTAGGGACCCTAGAAGCTTGCTGTGTCAAATGAACTGGAATTTTGTCTAACCTGCATGAAATTTGTATAAGGCTCATGTCTAGCATTTTGAAGCTGAATGAAAATTTTCTGGGCACTTTACATTTTCTAAAGGAATAGCTGTGCCTTTATAAAGCTATCAACATCATTCTTTCCATAGCTTGAGTTCCTCTCATCATCTTTCATTATTTACTCCCTCTTTGCATACAACTTCTGTATTGACTTGCATCAAATTCATCCAAATTTTGTCTATATCTATGGTGTTTCTTTAGGAAAGATTACATAGTAGTTTTTAAAAGATGAGAAATTTCTCTAAAAATTCAGGAAAATAACCTTTCAATACTATGTATTATCTGAACACTTGTTATTTCCCTGCTCATAATAGCCACATGAGCTGGCTAACCAAAGGATGGTGACACCCCAACATACAACACACAGCAAACATGTATATTTCATCAAACTTCACTCATAATTATTTATGTTAAATTGTCAGTGGAAATGGGTTGGAAAATAGGGTCTTCATCTGACTGTCCACTGGGAACTTTAAAGCAATACTGATAATGTGTTGTGATCCACATGTGACAAGCCTTTCATACCAACCTTTTGGAGAAGACATGTGGTTTGCAGTGTTTTTTTTTTTTTTTGNACCTTTTTGAGAAAGAATTGTGTTGTGAGGTTTTTTTTTTTTCTTTTTTTTTTCTGGTTGCTTTGGTTTGATTTTGTGAATTTTGTTTGTTTGTTTGTTTTGGTTGGTTGGTTTGCTTTTACTTACTATAGTTCGTGATGCACATCTCTTTGGAAATATAATCACTTTGACAAGTGATTACATAGTAACTGCTCTTCAAGCTATTACACTAACTTGCAGCACATTGCCTCTCAGTCAATAACACATATCAACTGAAGATTTAAAATAACTTCGTCTTGTGGCTTACTTGACATACATCCTTCTCTTTTACAATTATCTCCATTTCTCCACCTGAAATGCAAAGCAGCAGCAGTTTCTAGATGCTAGCTTTTACACAGTTATCTAGGCTCTCTGGAGTGTGGTGGGACTATAAACTTGCATTGGTATGAGGTTTTGAAGCCTTTGGGCAGTTTAGTCTTTCTAGTAGATGTAGTATTTGGCTTTGCTTTCTTTTGAAAACCCTGCCAAAGTTTCGAAACTATCTATTGAAGAAAGTAGAAAGAGGAGAGATAAGAGCAAGTTATCACATGTGACCACTGTTTGGGAACGCTGGGCCGCACTTTCTTGAGAAATGCATTGAGCCCGCACAAGAAGAGAAGCAGAAGACCAGATAGCCTTCCTCCCATCTCTAATTTTGTACAGGACAATAATATCATACATTACATGAAAAAGTTCAACATTTAATTGAGTCACTCTTTCCTAGCCATTTTAATTTCAGTTTTCTGGATCATTATAATACATTTTATAAAATAATTTTGTATCATCGTGAACAATTGCCTCAAGTTTTCTGTGATGTAATCCTCATGTCTATTTAGTATCTGTTAACTGACAGGTGCTGGAACATATCCCTGGACTACCAGGGGCTTACAGCTGTTCTGTAGTCATTGTCATGGCTAATGCACTGTTTTCCATTAATTATTTGCATGTCATAAGCCTGGAGTTCTAAGATAGACATTTTTTATTACCAAAAAGAAGCTTTTTCATTGCATGGGATTGCATACAGACAGTCTCCAGTGAGGGAGACTCTGCAACCTCTCTGGACAATCTTTTGCAATGCACAGTCACACACAAAGAAATTATGTTCTTCTCATATTCAGGTAGAACTTCCCATGCATCAGTTTCTGCCGTTGCCTATTGTCCTGTTGCTTAGTAGCACTGAGAAATTATTTCATTCAGTAATTTCATTACTGAAATTATTTCATTCTGCTTTCATCCTTTGGTCTCTGAATCTGATGTACATCGACCATGACACAGAGCTGTGTAGTTACCATATTTTCTGGGGCTTGATTTAATTTTATTTTTCCTACAGCCACGAAACCTCAATATTTAATTCACACTCCTACTCCGCCTTTTTTGTGTAAAATATGAATGAAATAGAGATGCTATAGACATAGCATTGTTATTAAAAAGGGTCTAAAAAAATTGATTGTTATGAGATGCTGTCTTTAATTTATTGTGAGTTCCATCAGTGGGTGTGTAACCTACACATATGTTGTAGTATGTAAATCAGCAGTCATTCTCATTTGTGTCAGTTACTGATGAGATGGAGGTATAGTTTTTTTCTGTATTAGAATTTAATCAATTGAGGTTCTTTTTCTTTGTTGATCTGATGATTCTTCTCAACTTTGCTTTGTTGTTTTCTCCTCAGTTTGCTTTGTAAATAAAGATTTTTAACTGTGTTAATCGCTAAAGTGCTGGATATTCTATATTCAAAACTGAGCTACCTTGATTAATTCTGACTGAACATAGAAATCACTTATTGTTTCAAATCATTAATAATCAGACTCTATCTCGTTCTAAATAAGAAGTTCTCTTCAGTGTTGTTTTTACACATGATGAAAAAAGTAAAACTGTGGCTGCCAGTGGTCCTACATGGTAAGGAACAATATAAGCCTCTTGCTCTATTGTGGCCACATGGCCAGACGAATTTAGGAAGTCTTTGTCCAATCTTCTAGGGCATAGTGCAACAATTTTAAGAACTAGTGGATGGATACCAATGAAACTGAAGGATGAGGTTTCAACTTGGGTACAATTAGGACTGCAAGAAATCCAATGTGTTTGTGAATCTCTGGGGAGAAATGGCAGTTTGAAGGAAGATGTCAGCCCAATAATAGGACTGTTATTTTCTAAAACTATTTCTTTCCTGTGCAACTTAAGTTATGCTCCAGCCACTTGCCATCCACCCAGGATAAGGCTAAGATTTTCAGTGCACTGAAAGTCAAAAGACAGCTTCAAGGCAAGCTAGGATCTGAGGTAAATGTATTTATTAATTTATTTATTTTCAAGGGCTCGCAACATCTGGGTAAAAAGTTGAAATTGAAAATTCATCCTGACCCACTGTGTACATTTGTTTCTCTAGCTCTGTAGGCTCTGTGATTTAATCGATGTCAGATACATTGATTTCCCTTTGAGCATTGTCTCTTAATAAGAATCTCATTTATTGCACAGGATAACATTAGTATAAATACAGTATAAATATATAAGCTACAGCCTGTGTTCATCAGTAAATTTTTTCTTCCTGAAAAGCAGTATTAAAGAGATCAGTTCCTTGTCTTAGTCCACTAACATGAATATTTGTGACTTTTTTTTTGTAATTAGGATTATACTTTACTGTGGTATAAAATCTGGTTTAATTTTTATTTTGTGATGGAAAGGGAAGGTGTTTGATACATACAGAAGGAAATTATTTATCTGTTGTTATGTTTTAATGTTTGAAAACATTTACAGAGGCTGTTGCAGTAAATAGTTTGATTGTGTGATTGTGATTGTTTAGTTTGCATTTCTCTCTTCGGATTTCATTATTTCTGTTTTATTATTGCTTGGTAAAGTGGGGTAAAGCAAAAAAAGTGAAACAGGTTTTAATCTCTAATTTTTTTTTTGTCTCATTTTAAAATCAGTTTACTTTATAGCATAGTACTATAGTAGTGCTGGACACAAGCCCTGCAAGAGGCTCTCTTTCATACACTGATCTTCACATCACATGGTTTTCTCATGGGCAACTGCACCAGCTTTCTGAAACCTGCATATTTGTACTTGTTCCTTCTAAAGACAGGGCACATGCCCAGAGTTAGCAAGCAGAACCCAAAAACAAAAGAAAAAACCCAAACCTGCTCTTGCCATAGGAAATATTGACACATGCACACAAAAAATACATGATCAAATGAGAAGACTGAGTTGTAGCACCTGAGGCACCACCAGTAGAGTATTCTTGTTATCATAAGTTTGGAAGGACATGATTTCAGAGATCATTCCAGACTGACTGTGTGCCTTTTAAGCAGTGTAACTCCTATTGAATTTTTGCAGACAGAAGGCATATTGAGAGAATCTTTGAGGAGATGCAAGAATATGTCCTTTGTGGTGTGGTTGGCAGATGATGCTTTAATATTACACACTACAGTATTTAGGGTTGGTTTGTTTGTTTATTTTTGTTTTTTTTTTGTTAGTCCTCTTTTATGTGACAATTCCCATAGTTAAATTGTGGCAGGTGTTGCATCTGCATGCCATGGTGCAGTGACCTGCTACTCATGCTGGTCATGAAGCCAGGGCAATTGTGTCCACCTGAATATCACCGGCTCCAGCATTTTTTGAGGATTGAACCACTCTGACAAATATAAAAAGAAAACAGCAAAAGACTTTCAAAATAGCAATGGTAAGTTCATTTGTTTGGTTTTTTATTTGTCCTCTAGTATTTTACACTGTAAGGGAAAGACTTTTAAGCTGTCTAGCTTAAATAGCAAAAAGCTAGTATTCGCTAGCCTGGTATTTACCAGGGATTTCCAAAGAGTGCCTCTGGTTTATTGGAGCAAGACTTGAAAGAAATATGACTTGCTAAAAGATCTTGATGACAGTAAAATATGTTAATGAAGGAAGAAGCAGTTCTGTTTTGCTTTGCCTTTTCAGGAAAGCTAGAATCTTTGAGTCAGCAAAATCTGCTCCAGCTCTGTAGAACCTAGAGAGTATTTAACTGTGAGAATTACAACAACGATGGAGATGGTTTGGCATTCTTTCTATTATGCCTGGAGTATTTAAATTATGTGGAGTAATGTGGCTGTGCTGATTAATGCAGTGGTTTAATATATTCATGTAAAGTTCATTACTTTGGTAATGTCTGTAAAAAGCTTGGACTGATAGGGATAGTTCCATAAGGAGTAATTTAATGTAAATATTTTTGATGGAAAATGTAACAATCACTCTTTCTTGTACTAAAATGATACGAATTTTCACAATATTTCTGGGCAGGTTCTGGGTAGATTTCAGAAAGTGTCAGGATTTTTTTGTTTCATAAGACGTCTTTATTTCAATTATATATCCAGGGATATTGAAAAAGAAGGATGCCAACCTGGCCCCACTGAAGTCTATAGTAAAATTCAATAGTGTGAGTTAAATACCCAGTAGGGTGTAGTCAGTAAGGCTTCGTGATGACAAAAACTGTAAGTGTTGTTGAAGAAATGTCCTCAGGGAACTCATGGCTTTATTGCTGGAAAAGAACATAAGTTCCAAAATTAATATGAGGGCAGATTTATCCAATATAAATAGCTGAAAAAAAAATCCTTCTATTTTATTAACACTCTGGGTAAAGTCTTTGACTATACTGTTTGTTAAACATAGATATACTACTGTATATATGAATTTTTTTTCTCCTTAGGGAAATATATATACATACATATATATTTCCCATATACAGGTCTCTATATATATATTCCCATGTGAAAAAAAAAAAAAAAAAGAATTTACTTTTAGAGTGTAGACTCAGAAGCAACTCTATCCAAACCGTATTAAGCTATACTAGTTCTGTTCAGTGTTGTAATAGACATGTATGCATATGTTTCCTTACTTTGTGTGTGGCATTATTATACGTGCATTTAATTTTTAATTTTGTAACCACGTGGTAAAGTTTTTGAAATTGCTTTTATGCTTTGAAGCTCAAAGTAAAGAAAAAAACAGAAATGAAGTCTCCATTGCATAGCAGAGATTTTAGTTTAGTAAGTTTTTATGAAAGTAATTTTTCTTATATTTCCATAGTGACAGCCAGCAGGTCCTGGACTAAGGCTTACTATGGTGAAATACAAAACACAACAGCAGTGGTGCTCCATCAGAAAATTTACTCAAATAGAAGACTGGTTTCTCCTAGAAACAGTCTTTTGACTAAAACAAATTCCAAATGTTCCTTTATCACCTTACATGCCATAAAAACTTTTCCAAAATACCACAACACGTTTCTTCAATTTAATATACAAAAATATTATCCTATATCTGTCAGTTTATGCCACCCTTATTCTTGAGCCTGATTGTCTTTTGTCTCCTTTATAAGCAGGAAGAAAAAAATCTTATTTTCATAAATGATAGTGTAACTGTAATTTTAAATACAGTGCAGACACTAATATTCTGCAGATTCTGCAAACCTTTGACTTTTTTAATTACTTTTTAAGATATGGAGAGATGCCATGTAGGAACTGAGGTGCGGTACCTACAAGAACAGAACCATACCATCCAGTAACTCAAAAAGTTAAATTTATTTGGTAAGCAGGAGGGGAGTAATGAATGCTGTGAAATTTCTAAGATATCTGTTCAGAAATTGTCCACCTGCACAAATTGGAACCCCAGCTCCTCTACAGAGGGGCATATCCCCTCTGACCGCATCTGTATAGATACTTCTACAGTATCTATTGCAAAGCAAGTTGCACAATTGCAGTTGTAGTGATGTTAGTGCAGCAGAAGTACTACACAGAATCACACAGAATGGCTGGAGATGGAAGTGGCTGCTGTAAGAAAATTCAGTCCAATCCTCTTGCTAAAGCAGGTTCACCTAGAGTAGGTTGCACAGGGTTGCATCCAGGCAGGTTTTGAGTATTTCCAGAGGAGAAGATTCCACAACCTGTCCACAACCCAGTTCCAGTGCTCTGTCACCCTCAAAGTAAAGAAGTTTTTCCTCATATTCAGCTAGAATTTCCTGTGTTTCAGTTTGTGCCTGTAGACCCTTAAACCAGTGTTGTGTACCACTGAAAAAAGTCTGGCCTCATTGTCTTGACATGATGTATCTAGGCATTGATAAGATCCTCTCTCAGTTGTTCCTTCTCCAGGCTAACCAGCCCATCTCCCTCACCTTTTCTTCATAAAAGAGATGCTACAATCCTTTCATCATCTTCATAGTCCTTCTCTGGGCCCTCTCCAGCAGTTTCTTGTCTTTTGTGAATTACAAAGTCTGGAACTGGACAGAGTACTCCAGGTACAGCCTCACTAGGGCTGGGCAGATACCTCCTGTATCCTGCTGGCAGTGATCTTTCCTGATGATCTTCCCAGTACACCATTGGCCTTCTTTGCCACAAGGGCACACTGCTGGTTCATGGACAGCTTGTTGTACACTAGGACCCCAGGTCCTTCTCCACAGAGCTGCTTTACAGCAGGTCAGCCCCCAGCCTGTGCTGATGCAGGGGCTTATTTCTCCCCAGGTGCAGGACCCTGCATTTACTTTTGTTGAACTTCTTTAATTTCCTCTCTGCCCAGCTTTAACAGTGTCTATGAATAACACAGTGTGAAGCAATCAGCAAGTTTTTAAGACTAACACTAGAAATCAGCAAAACTTAGAGTTTCCTTCTAAAAAGTATACATTACATTGCAGAGAGCTATTACCTCAGCAATTTTCTTTTAGGGGAGAATTATAAAGTCATTAAGGTTGGAAAATCACTGAGTCCAACCATTAAGCTAACACTCCCATGTCTACCACTAACCATCACATCTACATGTTTTTTGAACACTTTCAGAAATGGTGATTCTACCACTTCCATGGACGGCTTGTTCCAAGAGGGTGTTTACCTTTTTAGTTCATTTTTTTTGAAAGCATGAGGTCATTCAACCCCCAGAAAACAGCTTGTACTGTTTCATAAAATATTATTTGTTGCTGAGGTCCCTGGCCTGGTGCTAATCCTGTTTTTACCCCGGCTAGCTTGAATAACACCGACCGGAGCACCGCAGCAGATGATTGGGGCAATATCTGGTACCAAGCCCCTTTTCCAGGGAGTCTAACCAGATACCACCTTCAGAGCAAGCAGGCTAGATTTAGCTTACTTGACTCTGCCAGGGATTACAGCTACGATGAGCAAAAGGTAACAGGCAACTTCTGTAGTTGAAGCAGTTTGGGTTTATTGCTCTCTGGAACCAGTGTGGCTTCAGAGGCATCTAATCCCAAGGAAATACAACCAACAAAAGCCAGGAGCACTTCCTATGCATGAACTTATAAAGAGGGTTTGAATTTCTGGGAGGGGAAAGGGAATAACCAATGGGAGAGAGGGGTAGGAGTGGTTTAGGGGGGGTCACGCCCCTGGAAGCCTGAGGCCTGCAACTCAAACCAATAGCCAACCGTGTACATGGAATGTTCTGGGGATGGGAGGGGTTTGGGTTACATATTTGGGGATAGGTGGGAGGGGTAAGGATAGGGGATACATCTGAGGGGAGGATACAAGCTTTTGGGACAAACCAACTGGGTATGAAACAGGGGGTAACAGAACAGTCCAACATGGGGGTAACAGAACCATATATTATAGAAATATACAACATACAAATAAACACAGAACATGCACCGCAACAATTTGTCATATGGTAAGTTCAAACTAGTTGCATTAGCTTGTGATTTCATAATTTCATGAAGTGCTCCATATATCTGCATCTGTTTCGGTGTACTAGGTTAAAAGGATTTAAAGGACATGATTATTGTTCATGGTTAAGATGCAGGCCTGAAAGTTTCTTGTTGAAAATACAATATGTTTGTGGTGAACAGGTAGTTCCCATGCCAACCTCTTCTACAATATGCTGAATGCTACCATTTAGCCCATAAGTGTATATGCAAGCTGAGAATGCATTTTTTTATTTACATTTCTGCTATATGGAAGTCCCCCAGTCAAATAATTCATCTGCATTGTCATTTTTTTCTAGCAATAAAAAGTCAAAACACACTGAAGGAAAGAAAAAAACAGGCTAACACATAGAGAAGATAAATTGCATAACATTGTAGGAGGGGATTAAAAGAGTGCAGTGAATTCAATTTGGATTTGTTTAAGTCTCAGTCTATTGTCATCATCATAAACCCACATTTCCTCCTGAATATTAAATAATCAATATCATTTTCTTCACAGTATTATGTTGTATTGTACCGGATCTGGAATATTTTCCATTTTCTTTTTTTCCTTTATTCTGAAAGTTTCCTTGACATATGACATTATCTGATGGAATATAAAACAAATATGCAGTAATTATGTTTTGAGCCAACTACTTTTATTTAAATCCTGCAATATAGACTTAATCTTTTAAAAGCAGTAAAATACGAAGAGTTGATAATTATTTTAGCAGTATTTAACATACTGGCTATGAGGTTAAGTGATGGCTAGAAGATACTGTGAATCAGTTCAGATGCATTTAAATCTAGAAATGTAAGCATACTCTTTCTTTTTTTACATTTCTATGTGGGTTAATGTTATTTTACTTTTACTAATATAGAGCTCAAAAATTCTTTTAAGTTAATCTGCAGTCATTCTAGGCTGCAGTGAGCATGATGTCACCCATCTTTCAGGGCACTTAAGCACTGTATTAGATCAAAAATGCTCTCTTAAAATGCTTCTTTTTTAAAGATGAAGTAAAAAAATCTGGTGGGATTTGTGAACTTAAAATAACACTAAAACATTATTTTCTCTCATCAGTGCTTTCTTTTACTTCACAAGCGCCCAGAAAATCACCTGTGCAAAACATAGGTCTTTGCACAGATACCACAATGTGGTATCATTGTTTATTCATTGGAAAAAGCATTTTTATTTTTTTGGTACATTTTGGACATTCTGGCTCTCTTTACCCCTTTACTAACTTTTTCCCAGATGAAACAAAAGTTAAGTTAAAAATATTTAACAATAAAGGTGTTGTTGAGATAATTATATTCAGTTTCACAGTGTTACATAAATATTAAATAATTCCAAATTTAGAATCATAAAACATTGCATCGAAAGAAAATAAAAACATGTTTATTGCTTATGCCAAGGTCTGAACATATTTTCTGACATTTTATATGAATGATCTGTGTTTAAAATTAATTTCTTAGGTATTATGCAGCTGCTGAAGTACATTTTTGCAGATGGGTAGTTGGCCAGTCTCAGAGCTGAGACTGCATATGCACTCTTTAAATGTTGTCTGGCACTTTCCTTTTTTGTGGAATAGTCATCAGCTGCATTACATATTGATAGTGGGTCTGTAGGACTTCCTTAACTGTGAAGACATTTTAACTATTCAGCCCCAGACTTTTGTGTTCTCAAGACAGATACATACTACAGCTCTTTTCATGCCACCTTGATATTCAGAAAAAAACCTACTTGAATGTGTGTGTGTCACTTGAAGACTAGGGGACTATAACCTAAAGTTATTCATCCCATTTATTCAATGACAAGGTCCCAGGTGAATTTGAAGATGTAAGATGGTCTCTTTGTAGAATGAGCAGCTGAATAACTATCAGTGTTTAGGAAGCTGTTTCCTATGCATTGAGGAATTATGAATTTAACTGTGTTGGTGGACAATTATCTCACAATTATTTTCTATAACAATTTTGGAGTGTGTAAATAAAGCAATGAAGTTTGAAAATGTTTGGTAGAATTTGATATTTGCATCAACTAGTACATATAACAGGTGAATACCTTCCTCTTACAGGTGGGAAAATACAAATAGAATAAAACCCCAAAATCTAGAAAAGGATAAGGAACATTGTATCTGGGTGTTGATTACATAAACTGTGTCTGTTGCAAATTCGGGTCTGTGCTCACAACAAGACTTATTAAACCAAAATAGAAAGGAAAATAATGAAAGGGTCTTTTTGAGCCTTGTTCCTCTGTTTTCCTGAACTGTATTTTATTAGACATGCTCATACTATCTGTCTTGCTTATGTGAGTAACATTTTTCATGATCAGAGGCATACTCAGGTAATACCATGGTAAAGGTAGGCCACACAAGGGATTCTTTTACATTGAATGTTTATTTGTTCAGATTAAAGTTGCAATTCCAGGTAATTAGTAACTTCATGATGTGTACACAGTAAAATTTCTTGGGAATGCATTTAGATGCAGTTCACAGAGATCACTGATTATTAATTATTACTTAGCAAACATAAATGCCATGTTTTATAAAGTTCTACTTAAATTGCACAATCCATCAATGTCTTGCAAAGCATAAAAATATTAAGCAATGCTTAACAAAAAATATTTTTTTTCTAGGATAAGGCACATGTAATTCATGAGCCTGATTATTGCTTCTATTAATATTTATTATAGCATAGCTCTGGATTAAACCTTTTACCCACACTGCTCCCTGCTTCCTCTCAGCTGTTACTGCATCTCAAGGCAAACCATTAGCAAGATTTTTTCTTCTTTCCTCTCCAGAATCTCTTGTCTGGGTTGTTGCACTGTAGTCAGAGCATTACTGCAAAATGTGTCTGTTTTGTGCTGGATTACATGTTTTGTCTTAAGCTTTTGTAGAAGAGTAATTCTGCTCTTCACATGTAGGTGTGGTGTATGGCTTTTTTAATCCGTCTTGAAAGACTGCTGTTAATCTAACAATCACATTTAGATTTCCAGAAAAAATGAGCGCACTCTAGATGCTATGCCTTGTGTGTGGGAAGAAGGTGAATAGCTAGAAAGAGACATGATTGCTGGATTTGAGATGGATTAGAAATAAGTTCAAGTACAAAATTATAAAAAAAAAGTACTGCTGTTGAGAGCATAAGGAAGTGAAAGAACCATATGTTTTGGTTCTCTCTCTTCCATTATAAAAATCCAGACTTAGTAAGGTGTAAATAGCAGTTCTTCATTTGATGTTCTGGTAAGAAATGGATTCTGTATGTCAATGCATTTTCACATAAAAGGCTACAGTATTTTATTATAATGGTGTTATTTTGCTTTAGAAGTGCAGAATGATAAAGAGGCTCTCGGGCATGAAAGAAGGACCTTTTCTAACTAGCTGGTAGATGATAAGTAGGCAGCAGCTGCTTTGGTATGGGGCCTGTGAGTATGGTAAAGATTTGTTAGCTTTCAAGGTAATACACTTGCTGCTGACTAATTTTAAACACTCACTATTATTTTCTAATTGTTCAAAATAAGAAAGAAATACTGTCAATTTTTTAATCTTCTTTTCAAGGTCTGTTTTTCCAAATTGAGATATATGGAGAGATTTAATATTTTTTCCTTGATCATAGGATCTGAATCGTATGATAAGTCATAGCCTAATGACAATAGATTGGGAAGGGAAAGGAAAGGAAGAATAGTCCAGTTGGAAGTGACCTAGAATGATCTTCCAGTCCAACTGCCTGACCCCTTCCAGTCTGAGCAAAAATGAAAGCCTAATAATATGGTCTTTGTTCAAATTAAACCTCTTGAACACTGAGCCTCTTCAACACTGACAGACACGGGGCATTGACCATCTAGGAAGCCTGTTTAATTGTTTGGACATGCTCTCTTTAAAGAAATATTTCCTAATGTCAAGTATGAACCTCCCCTGATGCAGCTTTGACCCATTTCTATGTGTCCTGCCTCTGGATCCTAGGGAGAAGAAGTCAGCACCTCCCTTTCCATTTTGGCTCTCAGAAAGCTATAGAAAGCAATGAGGTGACTCCTCAGCCTCCTTTTCTTCAAACCAGACAAACCCAGAGTCCTCAGACACTCCTCATAGAAGCAACAGCGTTTTTGCTCTTTTCTGGACGTGTTTGAGTTCCTTCACGTCCTTTATAGATTGTGCATCCCAACACTGCACAAAACACTTAAGGTGAGGTGACACCAGTGTTGAATTCACCAGGATAATCTCCTCTTTTGACCACCAGGTTCTACGGTGTTTTAGGCGCTCCAGGATGCAGTTTGCCCTCTTGGCTGCTCGGGCACACTGCTGACTCCTAGTGAACCTTCTGCCAACCAACATCCCCAGATCCTGTTCTGCAGAGCTGATCCCCAGCCACTCCTCTGCGACGTCATACTTGTATCCAGAATTACTCCATCTTAAGTGCAGAATATAGTGTTAATTTTCATGGGCTTGATGATTGCCTGATGCTCCGACCTGTCTAGATTGCTCTGCAAGGCCTCTTTTCCCGCAAGACAGTCAACAGCATATCCCAGATTGGTATCATCAGCATAATTGCTAATGGGGCATTCAGCTGCTGCATCTTGATCATTGATAAGAATCTTGAATTGGTCCTAGAATTGAGCACCGAGGAACACTGCTGGTGACTGGTCACCAGCCACATGTAGCCCCTTTCACTTCAACCCTTTCAGCCCTGTTCTTCAGCCAGTTCTTCACCCAGAACCATGAACCCGCTCATGCCACATGTGAGTAACTTGTCCTGAAGGATGATGTAGGGGACATAGGGTCAAAAGACTTACTAAAATCCAGAAAAACTACATCCGCCAACTTCCGTTCATTCACAAGGCAACTGTGTAGAAGGATATCAGTTGGTTAAATGCTCCTTTTGTGAATCCATTGTGACTGTGCCTTATGATTGCACTGTCATTTGGATGCCTTTCAATAGTATTCAGTATCATCTTCTCCATAATTTTTCCAGGTCTGAGGTTAGACTCACAGATCCCTATTTTTCTGGTTCTTCCTTCACACTCCTCATTGGAGAGCAAATAGAATAGCATTGACTAGCTTTCACTAGTAGTGACCTTCCCAGACTCTTCTCCTTACACAGAAAACAAAAAGCATATATACAGACATAATGTAAAAAGTGTTTTGTGTGTTTTTATAAAACTTAGTAGCTAGAAAGCAATGAAGCTATACTTGCTTGTAAATTATTCTCAGGAGGAAAGGGAACTGGAGCATGATTTTTAATTATTAGGAATTTAAGATACTGTGTAAATAGCAGCAGCAGGAGGAAGGCAGGGAAAAACCAAGCTTTGTTTGTTTGTGTGCTTACTCATTGTTTGGTTTCCATTTTAACCAATCATGGTGAGTTTTTTGCATAAATAACATTCCTTATTAATTTGAGATTAAAAAATACATAGAAATGACTGCATAAGAAACAGCAAGGTAATGCTTTCGGCATTGTGCTGGAGATTAAGAAACAAATGGAAACTTCCTCAGGTCTGAATTAAGAAATATCTAGGATAATTAGCAATTTCAGATGTTATTTTCACAGTTAATAGGAGTTTGGGGGGAGGAAACAAAGGAGTAGATTGAAACAGAGAAATGGAAGGAAGATCAGCTTTTGGGCAATGTGTAAAATAGCTAGCAGTGGCATTGAAGTTTATATCTTTCATGCAATTAATTCTTGAGTCTCTTTTAATTGAGATGGTTCTTGTGCTTCAAGTTCTCTCACTTTTTGATGCCTTTCCTCATCTCAAAAATTTTCTAGTCCAGTGTTATGTCCTGATTCTTATGTCATGACACACTATTGCATGTTCATCTAGTAAGGAAGTATGCTTTTTTTGGTAGTGATCTCACATGGTTGGGACACATACAGGCATCTTTCAAATAAAGAAACCCACAGGGAAACATATCAAGTAGCTTTGCAGGCATAAGGAGTCTCAAAGAATATAAATTACACCGGAGGACCCAGGGATTTAGACAAGGATCCCGATGGTTGAAATAAAACTCATTACATAAGCTTAGTTTTGGGAACTCTGTCTTGTCTTCCATGTTCTTTCTCCTTCTCCTACCTCCTCTCAGAGCAAGTCCCCTTTATTGATACATCTCTTTGTGATTTACAGTACATCTCACAAAAGTGCCTAGCTGTCTCAAAACCCTCTTTTTCTCCTGCCAATTAGACAGAGAAGCCAACTAGCTTCTTCAAGTAATCTATTAGCACCCATGCGCTTAGCTTTTTATTTACATTCTTTCTGACAAGCACTTCAAGGATGCTTTGGTCATAAATTTAGAGCATTCACAAGGCATTCATACACTTGCTAAGAACATGAAGCCTCTTGTGGGGTCAAATCTCACTTATGCCTTTTCTTATGTCAAAGAAACATGAGACATTTCTACTTAGATTTGCAGGTAACTGTGAATAGGGCAGTACAGAATGATGCAAATTGTGGAACTTATACCATGGCCATGTATTAATTATTTCTTTTAGAGAAAGATCTCAAGGCACTGTAGAATAAGCAGGATCCTAAATTCAATCTTCACTATCTTCATAACTGTTATACTATTACCCTCAGGTTTTGCTAAGTTAGGTGAGTAGCCATCCTTGATTTTATTTTGCACTTTATTCTGTAAAATGGTCACAGAGTGGTGATTTGGAATTACTTGTGGCATTTTCTAGCTCTGTTATCTCCTCCTAGACTATATTTTGAAGCTTTTTCCACTGAATATTATTCTTTTCTTAGATTCTGTGATTAAATGTGCTTTTAACTATCCAGAATTAGCTTACCTTTTAATTTTTTCATATAAAATAAGTAAAGCTTTCCTTAGTAGTAGTCTTCCTCTTAGACAGAGGATATGACAATAGAAGCTCACAAGGCCTCAAAGTTGAATATGTGGTATCACACAGTTAATAATTAGTGCTTGATTTTTTTATTTCATCTCTTGGTGTCTGTATAGTCTCTGGGGTCTCTTGGTGAACCTAAACTGCTTCAGTCTTATTGAGACATTAATGGATGACAAAAGACTGCATAGCAAGCATGCAGGGAGGGGATGTACAGAGAAGACCATATGACATGATTTAAGTATTAATTGCATCAGGTAGGCAGAAACAAAGAAAATGCTCCCTTGCATCCCAAGACTAGTAGAAGGTAACACACTTGTTCTCATGTCCATGAAAGATATGTGCATGAGACTCCAGAGTACACATATGCTGAGTTTCATGACTCTGGCATGTTGTGACTGGTAACTGGATTGTGCAGCACTGTTCCTGTGATTCTTATAGCCCTTTCTTTAGGATAATGCAGACAGAAAATTCCTGACTACCTTTAGGGATAAAATCGATTGTCATGAAAAGAAATATATTAGAGCTAAGCGTGCCTCAGCAAATGACTAGAGATTGAGTCAGATGATCCCCTAGAGTCCAGTTTCTTAATATAAAGTGAAGACAGGATTGAGCTGCCTTCCTTTATTCTGCAGTTGTAGTTGGTGCATGGAATCCTTTGAGCAGGCTTTGCCAGAGGCGTTGCCTTAGCTGAACTTTAACTGGTTGTAAAGGACTTTCTGTAATATGCTTTTGGTCTGCTGCATCCTTCTCTGCAATTTTCCTTTTTATAATATTTTTAATGAAATTTTTTTTTTGCCTTAGCTTTATGGAGTCTCTGAAATGCTGGAGGAAAAAAGTAATTAAGTAGAGTAATGGCCTTAAATGGAGTTCATAGTTCTTTGTTGATACATTTTAAAAAATACTTTCTGCAGAGCAGAATCCCAAAGGAGAATTAATGTGCTCCAAATGATATTACTTATCCTATTTTATTATTTTATAAGAAAACAAAAAGAAGGAAATTTGGGGGGGGGGGTTGGTCATATAACAAGGCTGAAAGAGGTATTAGCTTTGTCTTTGCCAACTCTTTGCCATCTCTTTCACAGTGGTATTTTCTTAAAAGCTAAAAAGATTTGGCTCCAGTTCTGAAGAGAAGTCCATGTGAAGGGAACTCAGTCATCTGAGTCTCAAACTACAATCCCCAAGGCTTGTCCATTGGCCACCTAGTTATGGGTATGCCTTACCTTTGTGGTCACATCAGTTTCACAGGGTGAAATTTCTTTATGGCCTCAGACTCTGTGGATGCCCACAGATGCTTCAGGCTTTGATTTCATCTTGGAGTCTACAAAAAATATAAATCAACACATACCAATTTTCTGAAGTCATTGCAGCTCAAACTATCCACCTTTTCTCCTTTTACTCAAAACATACACTGGATCTGTATCCTTGTTCTGCATTTTTCTATTTCCAAGTCTAGGTCTTCATCTATACTCCTTTCTGGGTGCCAAAGTGAGAGTCTCAAAAATTCATTGAAAGAGGTCCAAAGGCATTTGAGAAATGTCACAACCCTGAAGATTATTGCATATTTTACAGAGAGGACTAACACAATCTCTGGAGCAAAAATGGGAAATCATTCTTCCTTCTCCATTTCTGGTCTTGGACACCATTGTTTTATTTCCTTGAACGGACTGCGTTGCATTCAGTGTTTCCGTTGTTTTGCAGAATGAAACAATCTGAGCAGAAAATGACAAGTGTTCTACAATTAAGAGGCAGAGAGCAGGAATGGACACTCCTATGGCTGCTGAACTAGAATATGTGTTTCGTTTTCATGCACCTTAAAATTGGGAAGGTGATAATGAAGGCCCATAAAAATACAGGGTGCATCTTTGTAATTATACAGACAGAAGGATATCTGCATCTAGACAAACTAATAGTTTGTCCTACCTTTTCTTGCAATACTGTGACTCCCAAATGCAGATGAATACCTACATATTAAGATTGCACTTTTTCTAGGAAGGAATCCATGCACAGAGGTATTCTATGGAAACCTATGTAAAATATACAGTTTTTCTGTCCTTTTAGACATTTAGAAAATACATGGAGATTCAAAATCTTCATGTCAAAATCTTTCATCTCATGATTAGACGTTATAAAAAAAGACTATGCCTACTCTGCATAAACACTTAAGATTTTTTGTAAATATGTGAGTAAATATGTAAGCAAATACAGTATTGTTCTTGCTGGTGACTTTTTTCTCTGTTGCATTTCATATACATAAACAGCAAACTGCTACTCTGCCCTCTAACTCAACAACTAACCATCATCTAACTAGCTGTGGAGATAGCTGGTTATAACCAAGACTGAATAGTACATGCA
>WEIV01021786.1:4084-41230 GCA_013390005.1 Calyptomena viridis
AAAAAATGTAGGAGAAACAAGTGCTGCTATACATTATCCAATTTGTTGAACACATTATTTTCTATTGATTTTAACAACTTATTATTTGCTGAGTATTGGGCTCCAGTGAAGGTAGCAGTTAAACACAGAAACCTTTCCTGCTAACAGAATCACAGAATAACAGAATTNTCATCTTTTTCTTTTGGTTGTTGTTGTGCATCCCATTTTGAGTCTTCCTAGCACTCTTGGGAGTCAGAATTTTCTAGCTGAGTGCTGTTTTGTGACAGCTTCATGGTGTCTTTTCCATTTGTGTGAATTTATTATGCTTTGGAATGGAAAAGGGGATTATTAACGCACATTTCTTCTGCTGAAGTCACATCTGGGAAAAAGGCAGTTCCTAAAGTGGGAATATTGAGGACAGAGTCTCTGAAGAACATGTGGGTACTTCAGGTGAGGAGACTGGTATTTCTGTGGGTGACCACCTCTCTATGAGCTGCTAATGGAACAGTGCCTCAAACAGTTCTCTGTGGTGGGCATTTCTGCTGGAAATATTTTGTCAGGCTGTCCATACTGAAACCAAGATACTATTCTTTTGGGTTTTGGTTCATTTTTTTTTCTTTAAATGCCAGGGAAATAAAGGAAAGAGGAGTGAGTAAGATCCTGGTGTCCTTACAGATTTCAGTTGTAGATGTGACCTTGTTTTCTCTTTCAGATCTCTCCTGCAGCTTCTCTTGACTGTTAGTAGTGTTGCTGTGATGCAGCCTGAGTTCAGGCATTGCAGTGCTGGATGAACCAGTTCCTGTATATTTCCATTATTAATTGAAGTAACAGAACACTCTACACTTTGATGTAGTGACAAGCACTTAAATAATGCATCTGTATCAGTATTCTGGTTTTACTTTCTGTGATTGTCTTCAACTGTTATCATACCAGGCCAGTGTATTTTTCTTGATTAACTGACATGGTTTTAATCTGCATTTTACTCTGCCAGAAATAAAAGTGAAAGCTCTCAGATATTCAGCAGAGTTCACTGATTTCATAGGAAGTAGGGGAGTAAAACTGGCTGTAAGCTCTGTCATAAAGCCATTATAAATTTTAGTGTTGCAAGTTCCTTATAAATCAGTGTCTGGAAATTGCAAATACATGTGAAATAGATTTTTCCTATTTTAATATTGATATACAATTTGAACACCTTCCTTAATGCATTGTTCATATTAGGCAAAATCTTCTAATGAAGAAGGAAGGTAAATTTTTGTCTCTGCCAGCAAAGCAGTAAAGCCCATTCCAGTAATAATGATAGGGGGAATAACAAACTGGAAGGTGGGATGACCAGAAAGAGATTGTAAGTGGGATATTAAAGGAAGTAGAAGACTGACAACTTTTCCATTTTCAACATATAATATCAAATCTAGCAGAGTGAAAACTGTTATTAGAATAAATAAACTGCAACAGAAGCTCTATAAATAACAGAATTCATATGGTATGAAGATGACAATCATTGTGCTCAACAAAGACTTTCCATCACCCATCAGCACAAACCCACCAGAGTTAATGTGAGAATCTGTTATTGTCTGATCTGTTCTCTCATTTAAAATATCAGAGACGGAACAAAAGAAAAAGGAAGCAAATGCAGAAGCAGCAAATGTTATGCAGTAGCAGTTAAGCGAGACACAAAGCTGAAGAGGTGTCTTCAGACCACCTCCATCTCGCTGTTTCAGCAATAGTTACACTTGCTCCTTGATGCAATGACAAGCTCAAATTGTCATCAATAAATGTTGATTTGTTTTCACCTAATAACAGTAAGCAGCTAAAATCAATGTCAGCTTTGTTGGCAAGACACTGCACATTTGTCTTCGCCATGACTGTGCTGCATAAAGGAATAATTGAATTGAAAATTAAATGAACAGTAATTGAAAGTAAAAAGTGCCTTTTTGAAGGAAAATTACTGCTATGCTGAATTTCCAAGAATCAGTTATGTTGGCTGGGGGTTTTTTTCCTTAAAAAGGTAGAATGGAATGGGCTAAAAATTTAATTATATAAATATGTACATATCAATGTACGTAATTAAAAATGAACTTTAACCCTGAAAGGATACAAAGGCTCTTCAGTAACTTCCTAGGGTTTTAATTCCAGCAAAAGCAGCACAATTTCTGCAGTAATTATACATTCAACACACTTGGATATGGTAATTGGATCTAAGCTTTAATTAGTTTCTTTGTGTGACTAAGAATGACAATTGCCAAATTAATTTAATACAGTTTTCTTCTGAACTTAGTGCTGTTTTCACTAGTTTTAGTAAAGAAAATGTAGACTGTCAAATGCTTTCCTTTATAGGATGACCACAGTCTATCACATACAGTGTACAGTGCACATATGTCAAGTACATTTGCTACATTTCTGCTGCATTATTACAGGTAATACACTTCAGCAATTAGGTAGTTTAGCTCAAACTGTTGCTTTGCCAGAGGAGTGATGATGACCTGGACCACGTCAGCAGTACATCCATACTGCTATGAACATCTAGATACACTATGGAAGTACAGAAGAGACAGAGATGGACAGTAGGATCTGTTGTTGGTCTTTGTGATCGGGTGGGAACACAAATTAAGGAAACCAAGCAGTGATAATTTGTAATTACAAGAGATTAATATGATGCCTCTTACTTTTGTTTCTCTTTGTATCGTGTTGCTTTCAATGATATTTGCTGGTGTTCCTTGATTCAGTTATTACTTGAGATTACAAGTATGCTCAGCATTACCCTTGCTCATTCCCTGGCAATAGTATAACCTTGACTTCAAAATGCCAAGAATGAGGACATCTCTGAGTACTTCCGAAAATGGCAGAGAGAAATGACTGCATTGTTTCAAAGCCATCTTGTTTTGGGAAACATTGAGTCGTGGAATAATTTAGCTTAGAAAGGACCCTTGAGATCATTGAGTCAAACCTGACTTCTGTTTCATATCAGAAAGTTTTTGTTTTTATTTTTTGAGACACTCATTATTAAGGAGGCATATTTGAAGAGTTAATAAAAACTAAATAAAAATAGTTAATATAAACTAAAAAATCTAGAAGTTGCTCTAAGGTAGTCTAACGTGTGTAATGAAGAAAACAAATATTTCAAATTATCATCTTTGAAATTTTTAAATATGTTTACTTGAATTTTGTTCCTTGGTTTCTGTTTCACTTTGAAAGACCTATAAAACACATATACATATACTTGTTACGTGAGGGACTGAAAATAATGATTTCTTTAAATTTCTGTTCAAGCACAGTCAGCAAACATACCTTCTCTACAGGCCCTTTCAGATGGTTTGATGCTGCTATTTCTGTGTCTCTGTGTGAAATCATAGAAATGTTTTAAATGTTTTACAGTTCATATATCTCTCAGGCTTGAATTCTCCAAGAGACTAGTCTTAGTGAAGGTCACTGGACCCAGCAGTAATCTACCGATGTTAATCTTGTTTTGTTAGAGCGAGCAAGGTCTTTTGTTCCTTTAAAGAGGGACATGAAAACCACATGGGTTTAGAGGGTTAGGGTAGCTACCTGAGTCAGATGATGGGCATCTCTGGAGAGATTTCCAGCTCCATGCAGAAGGTAATTCAGAGCAAGAACTGGTACATGCAGGTGCCTATTTCTTTGGCCATGGAGCAGCTTTACATAGGCATTGCTTTACGTGCCATAATTAAGATTCTGCTTCAAAATGTGCTAGTCAGTCATTGTCTTTCTTTTGGCTTTTGGATTTAACACTGGTACAGGCCAGCTGAGTGTTGTAATGAATTTCAAAAATGAAACTGAATATGTTTGTATATGATGCTAAGGGATATGTAATTGATTGATTTGTTTCTCTGTGCTCTGGATAAGCATCTACCATCCTATAAAAATATATGCAAGTTATATTTTCAGAGAAGCTAAATTACAAGTCACTATGTACTAAACTCAGATTGAAAGGCAGTTAGACCTAGAGAGATTCCTGAGCAAATGGTTCCATCCACAGAAGCATAAGAAATATGAGAGCAGCAATGTAAATAATCTCATAGCTAAATTTCTTTTTCTGCATTATCTGTTGCAGTTCTTTCTCAATACTGTGATGTGCTTATCCAATGGTCTTTTGCTCAATCATCTTTAAATGTGATTTTTAACCTGGCTTAAAATCACTGCTGTTTCATTAGCAATTAGTAGTCGTATAAACTTTAATTAAAACTAATGTAATTCCTTTTGTCGGAGTTCCACTAGGAAAGATGGGCTGGAGCTGACAGCATGCTAAAATGATGGTAGCTATTATTTCTTTAATTAGTGTATTAGTGAAATTAAGGTAGAAGTTTTGTTATAGTCATAGTACTTTCTAAATGTTTTTCAGTAGTATAGAAGTGCTTTCTGAGCTCTTTAAAGCAATGCATATAACCCCAAATCCTGGATGCTCTCATGCATACTGGTATTTAAAAGTGCAAACTGATCTTGCTAATTGCTTGATTTTCAATTTAAATATTAATCTGTCCACAAACTCTTCCCTGAGTTTCCATCCCATTGATTCCAGAAGGTGTTCTCTTATGTCATATGTTCCTGCTTAAAGCCACCGAAGAGGAATGACTAGCAGACTTTTTATGGGCAATGAGAAAATGATTTCTGTTTTCTCTTTTAGCTCGGCTGCTGGAATCCCATCACTGGTCTGAATGGGTCACTAACAGACAGAAAGTTGGAAAATAACATGCGAGGGGTGGTTCTGCGTGTGGTGACTGTGCTGGTAAGCAGATCCTCATCCTTTTGTACTAGCAGGAGTGTATTTTCTTCCTCTTGCCTCATCTTTTTATTAAGTAACCGTTTTTTCAAGAAATTAATTGGTGATAGACTGTCTGATTTAAGCATGTCGATACTGGAGCAATGGAGCGTTTTCCACAAAGTAAAATTATTTTTCAGTTCAGCTCATTTCAGAGTGAATCAAACACATTAGATGTTTCTTCTACTTGTGTTTTTAAGTACTGACAAGAGGAGTTTTCACACTTGGTATTGTGATGAAGGAAGAGGCTCAGTCAGAGGTGGAAAGTGACATCATCTGAGCATGTCAGTGCCACAGAGCACTGACAGAGCAGTTTTGTACCTCTCCAGTTATTTTATGAGTATTTAAAAGCTATTATCTGTCAGGGTGCCCAGTCTGTTCCAGCATTTTGTACACTAGAGAACTTCCTGTGATAATATCTGTAAGACAAAACAAACCAGCCAAACAAATAAACAAACGAACAAAAACTCAAAACAAAAAAATCCACATACAAAACCTCCCCAAACAAACAAAAATACAACCCCCAATACAAACAAACAAAACCCAAACAACAACAACCAACAACGAAATAAGAAGAATGCATGTACAGAAAAAGTAGTAAGGGGGGGCTTATACTTTCATTGCATGTTCATCAAAGTGACATCATGGTGGCAGTAGCTAGTCTTTGTTTTTCCTGATACTTATATTAATTTATTCAGTTGTCATGGTTTGACTCTGGNGTATAAATATATATTGTTCACAAATTGATCTATGCATGTTGTGTAGAAAAACAAATTCAAATTAGAGTCTTAGAATTTTTTTGTAGTTCTTCTTCTGCTCTCTCTCACAACTCTGTTACTGATTTATCCCCAGTTATGTTAGTTGGCTTGGCAGAAAGCATTGCTCTTTTAAGTCATTATAGCATGAATATTTAGCAACTTGCAAAGATACAAAAAAAGTAATTAGTTATACTGATGGGATTTTATATTAATAATAAAAATAAAGACAAACATTTTAAGTTCACAGCACATGGCAATTCAGTCTTCTCACTCCAGTTTTCTATGTGCTGGATAGGACAATACTGGACAAAACCGGACATTTATATTTTACCTGTGTGATGAAAATGTGCAGTTCTTGCCTTTGACATGAGTGCAGGAGGGATTTCATCAGTTAACTTTCTTTTGATGATGATCTTATACTTTCCATCTTTCTCCCAGTTCTTCAATTAAGTCAATATCTTTCTGTTAAAAGAATCCATACAGACTATGAAGGATTAATTATTGTTATTAATTCTTCAGGTTTCTAACAGTATGATTTTGATCTGGGAAAATAAGGCTTGTGTTAAAATTAAATAATATTACCTTTGAATGTTAATAGGTTTATTTTTTATTGAGATATTAGAAGTTGACATTAATTGTTGGGGGGGGGTTTTTTGTTAATGTTTCCTGTCTCCCATGTCTTTCTAGAAAGCAACCCTTCTCCTCTTCCAATTTCATTTTGTTATGCCTTTGGGTTGAAAAGGATTTGTTCTAAAAATTACAGTAGAAGTTGAGCGGATAGCAAATTGCAACACCTGGCTTTACACTGCATTGTACTTACTATGAAATGAAACATTCTGGAGTCTGAAAATGATAAATGATTATGACTAATTTCCCCAAAGTAGTCTTTCAATAAGCAAGTGCTGAACAATTCCCATCATCTGCATCCATCTACTAATTCCTTTCCAAGATAAATTTAATAATTATCTTCTACACATCTGCGGATCCAAAACATAATCTCTTTGTGAATATGACAGAATACAGTATGGCCTCAAATTGGAAATTGTCTGGTTTCATTTGGCAGGTGCAGTTAATTTGAATTCTCTCCTTCGCATAAGTAGTAATAAGAAATATTTATGTGTAGTTTATTCTGAGGGGAACTGTAGTCATGTTAGTGTACATGTGATTCAATGTTTGAATTTGAATTGGATTAATTTCACACTTTCTATACTTCTAGAAAAGGTTTATTTTGTCTTACTTAAATATCAGATGTCTCTGTCTTGGACTGCTTCCACACATGCAGCTGAAGTTTGAACTTTCTGTTTGACAAGTTGCTCTTAAGTTCAAGTGACTTGCTGGTGCATTTCTGAAATGTGTTCTGAGTTTCTGAAATGTAGCTCAATCAAAGGTCAGCATAATAGTTCCAAACAAATTCAGAGTGTCTTGAATGAACAATTGCCGAAAAAGAAATGTAGCTATATATCCATTTCAGTTTATCCTCTTCTTTTTCAGCTGTTCACTTTTATTGAAAGGGACTTAGAATACAGAAGATATTCTCATAATACCATTTTACTAGCTGTGGCAATTAATGAATTATTCATATGAATGATAAGCCATTAGAAATGGAATGAGATTTGGTCTGTATGACAGTGAATAGGCCAGGAGTTATTTGCAAAATCAAGTTTCTAAAAAAAACCCTGTTGTTCAAAAAAGGCAAAAGTTTGATTGTGCCTGTTTCAAAGCATTAACACCTTGACTGCAAAGTAGAGAGCCTTTTCTGAAACTGCGTAAATTACAATATCCTAATGGTGCAAAAGATATTTGTGACTTTACATGAAAATATGATATTTTCATATCTGAAGGGTTATAAAAATGCAGGCAGGATGAAGGAAGGAAACGTAATAGCAAGCCATGCTGGATTATGCTTTGCCATACATTCCTATGTACTATTTGTTCAGAGTTATTCCTAAATTACTTCCACGGAGCTGCAGTTTGGTGAGCTTTGGCTCCAGGTGGCCACTGTGGGACATGATGTAGTGAGAGAACTGACAGAAGGGTAGATAAGCACAGCAAAAAACACCGCAAAAACCAACAAAAAACACACTCAAAACATCATCGTTTGCACCATGAAAAAAGTTGTCATATGTAGACTAGTTTAATTCATGAGCATTTGTTGCCCTGATTAGGAAAGACAGAAACTTGAAAGCAGACAATGTCTTTAGTCATATGAGCTGGCAGGAGGTCTGCATTTTCAGCCTATTTTTCTATTAAACTTACCACTCGGAGAGAAGATAAAAAGTAAGCTATGAAGCTAAGGCTGGACTTTAAAAGCTGAAACTGTCTTTGGGATGTAACTTCCAACACTGGTTTAAACAAATTAAAAGAAAGTCCTTTCCAAGAAGTTGGAGTAGCTTTCAGAGTGATCAGGAAAAGGACAGGCATAAGAAAGATGAAATAAGACAATGTTTAAGCATATGCAGAGGAACAAACAATCAGAAGTGATAAAGGATAAAAAAATCCAGGACAAAAACATCAATGAATGACTTTAAAATGAAGATCAACAGCAGCAAAGATTATATGCAGGATACCTCATAAAATATTGAATAAATACTTTGTAATAGTGTAGAGTAGTCTCATACATAATGCCTCTTTTACTTTCTCCCATTTTTTTTGGTGATCACTTTTCTCATGCAATCCTAATCCCATTGCCCATTTTCACAATTGAATGGTATAAACTTCTTTATTCCATCAAGCTTTGCTTTCTCTGCATTGTGCCTACAATCTTTTAAGAAAAATAACTTTAGTCAAGGAATGTATCATACTAAATGATATATTGCTCTATGTATCAGCTTTATTGCTATATCGGACTATAGTGCACCATAGTGAATTTCTTATGGCAGCAGAAATGTCTCAGGAAGTGATAAGGTGAAGAAACATTACTTGACTGTCTTCATCAGTTGTGGTATTTGTGTTTTGAGCAAACATATTTCACTCATTTACCTGTAAAGGATAAATCCTTCTTTGATTTATGCACTGGAGTTTAAATGTCAGAAAAGCTGTGCGATACAGTTTATTGTACCTGGAGTCTGCCATAAAATCTCTATATACTATAACTTAGTAATGTATTTGTTATATACTGTGTATATGCTGTTTAGTATATACCATGTGTACTGTAGTTAAAATATTTCAAAAATACTTGGCCATGTGCTTCTCCATGCAGACAGCATGCCAATGTTAAATGCACATCGATGTATTTAGTATACTTGGGTGCTTAATGAAAAAAATTGAACATTTGATATAGAATAGAAAAAGACTCATAGAACAGTTGGGGTTGGATGGGACCTTTAAAAGAAGTCTAGTCCAACCCCCCTGCAATGAGCAGGGAAATCTTCAAACAGGTCAGGTTGCTCAGGGCCCCATCCAGCCTGACCTTGAACATTTCCTGCGATGTGGGATCTGCCACCTCTCTGGGCAACTTGTTCCAGTGTTTCACCACCTTCATTATAAAAACTTTTTTGCTTACATCTAGGTCTCTTTTTGTTTAAAACCGTACTTCTTGTCCTAATGCAAAATGCCCTACTAAAATGTTTGTTTTATCATTGCCAAGAAAATGGCAGCATTAAAACAGAGAAGTAGAGAGGACTGGAATTTGTGCAGTTCTTCCTTGGGCTGAGAATGATGACCCATAAACAGAGATAGAAAAATATAAGATTCCTAAATTGCATCTTAATCTCAACCATTTGCCTTACTTCTTTTCTGAGGTAGGGAAATTGTTTAGGGTTACTTTACTAAGCAGAAAATACGGACAGAAGCCATTTCAGTTGTTCCCTTGCAACTGTTCAATGTTGATAACTGAGCACCCTAAATGGTGCACAAGCACATATGAGGACAGTTTGTGCCTTGATTAGGTATTTCTGGCTTTGCTAGAAATTTGGGGTTGGTGTAGCCTCCTCCCCGCTAGTACTCCCATTCAATTTTTCTCTGCGAACATCTGCATTTGGATTTCTCTCGGAAAATACCTTGTTTTGGTTTTTTTCTCAATTGGTACTTTACTATGATGAGATTTCCTCAAAACAGTCATAATTAAAATCATTGTTATAACAGCATAAGCTAATATTTCTTGATAGAGCCTGTCTCTCCACTTCTCCTGCCCTCGTTGCACCTGTACAAGGGCCAAATTTAAATTGCTCTTGACTGGGCATGGACTTTTTTAATAGTTGATTTATATCCCTTTGAGATACCTAGCTTCTATTAAAACAGGTCATAAACTTTACAGATATTCACACTGCACATGCCTACTGTGATCATTTGTTTGACAAGCTTTAATCTCATAGCCTGCTGGGAAACACAGCCCCTTTTGTTTTCAATTAAAATTTTCAACCCATTTTTCTAAAGTAACAAGTACTATATACTAGATAGAGATGAATATCAAGCAATTCAAATGTTTTGGGACCTGGATGGGGCCACAGCTTGACAGCAAGGTAGGTGCAATGCAAAACCTGGTAGGACCAGAGTTTAACTCATCTGTATGTCACGGCCTACCTCTCAGGGTTCCTAAGCTCTTATCTTCTCACTGATCCTTACCCTTCTACTCTGTGGGTATATTTGCACTGCAGAGCAATTCATGTGTTTCACAGAACACACAGGAAATTTGATTTTTAAACAGAAAGAGATTCTTACTCTGATTGTAATTATCCTTCCATACTATGCAAGATAGAAAAGGAGGTGAACTGCATGACAGAGCTCCTTATGAATAGGACCTCTTGCAAGGCTGCTGGAAGAAGTATAATGCTGCTCCCAGCAGGTTATTATACCCATACTACACTCTTGCTAATTCAGGTACCTGAACTAGCCACATTAAAGCTACCATTGTTCTGGTTAGACCTACTCTAAAACACTCCAATCAATTCCAATTTCAATCCATATTCCTATCATATAACCATAATAGTTCAGAAAGAGATATTGCCTGCATTAAGTTATTATGAATTAAAATCAATACACAAAGCTTGGCAGCATCCTAATACACCGTTGCCATAGATCCCTTTGAAAGATCTTTTTGTCCCATTGCAGAGCAATAGGAAGAAATGGGAAGGGGGCTAATGTATTTCTTGTTTCTTCCTCAGTAGCTCTAAAGAGCATAATAAATCCAGAAGCTACCATTTCATTCAGGAGAAAAATTACTGTTTAAAGTACTACTACTGAAAGAACAAACTTCATGTCTTGTTGAAGATGACAATAAAACTGTCATCGAAAAGTGACAGACTACGCACATGCATGAGAATAGTAGTAGGCAAAGGCCAAATGTAAAATACCCTTAATATTGTGCTTGGTTTCTGGGTTTCTGAACTAGCTTCTTGCTGCAGACAAGGCAACTTCTCTCTTAGTACAGCTGATCTTCTAATCAATCTGTTTGAAAAGCAAAGGATCTGAGAACAGAGATTTTCAGTGCCAATGCTGTTACACAGCCCGTTGGCACAATAGGATATTGAATGAGTAGTATTTAATTATCCAAGATTTTGTAGATTTGAAACCTTCATCTTTGCTTTAGTGTTATTAAGGACTGAAGGTTGTGTTATGTTTTGCAGCAACTTTTATAGCTGTTGCTAGTGGGAGAATTTCTTTAATGAGAGTGAAATGTTTCAATTAAATTTTGATCATTGATTCTAACATGAAGTTATGTACATTGCTGTTCAATTAAAAAATAACAAGCTGCTGGGTTGTTCCTAGCCGAATAAAATTCCCAACACAGTGGTCAATAAAGCACTTGAGGAAAATAAGTATTTAGGGCGGCATAGTTCATTGAAATCTTTTCGGGAAGGAAATACAAAATGGCTAACACAAAAAAGGAGGGGGTGTGTAATTATTTTATGAGTCAATGTTATGGTTTGACTCCGGCTAAATGCTGAGAGCCCTCACACACATCCAGAATTTCTCAGAGAGGGAAAAAAAACCCCTCAACTTTTGTGATAAGGATTACAAGCAACTGTTTATTAACTATTTCACAAGCAAAACAGGCTCTAACTTAGAATATTAAGTATTCACCACTACTACTACTAAAATCAGACCTTAAGAGTTTAAGAGTGAGAAGTTTGATGGATGTTACAGACACCTTTCTCTCCCCACCCCCTCCTTTTAAGATCCTTCTCCTTCCCTCAGCAGCATGGGAAGGCAGGAGTGGGGGGGTTGCAGTCAGACGTTGTTTTTGCTCCTGTTCAGAAGAGAGAAAGAGTCCCACCCCAGCTTTCCTCGTGGGGTCTTCTCCACGAAAATTTGTGGATTATACTGACAACAGCTTTTTTCAGGTATTGTTGTCACATAAGTCACTTTAACATAGGTGCAGTTATTCAGATGCTGCTTGGCTGCTTCAGCATGGGTCTTCCCAGGCTACCGGTCCTCTCCAGCATGGGTCTCTTCTTCCCATGGTCCATAGGACTCCATCAGGCCCCCTGCTCCAAACATGGACATCAACATCCCACCGGATCACAGCCTCTCTCCTCCAGCACTTATCTGCTCCAGGGTGGAGTCTTCCATGGGTTGCAAGATGAATCTTCACTTCCTAAGATTCCCCACAGGTTGCTGGGGCCCTATTCCAATGTTTAAGGCATCTTCTCTTTCTCCTTCCCTCCGACCTTGGTGTTAATCAAACTTCTCACTCTCCTCTCTCTTAGGCAGCCATGATGTTCTGTCTCGCCTTTTTTTTCTTCTCCCTCTTAAGTGTGTTATCACAGAGGCGTCACCAGTTGACCTTGGAGCTAAAAAATCTCCAGCAGCTTCTTAAAAAAGCCTCTCTCATAGCCCCCCTCCCCGGCTAATAAAAACTCTGGCTACTTAAAACCACAACAGTCAAGGAAAAAGAGATTAAGCCTAGCAACAAGACAATAGCATGCTGTGCTTGAAAATGTTTTGGTTATGGTTTATGAGACAGTGCTTCTTGTTGGTTATGGTGCCTGTGCTTGCTCATCCAGGATGGGATGGTCACCCATTGGAATGGTGTTGAGAAATCTAGTAATAAGAGTGAATTTCAGCTTTGGGAGCAGTTTCCTAGAATTTTCAGGCAAATGGGAGTTTTTAAACTGTCACAGAAGAATATTTACTTCATGAGATTGCCAGGGCTCTGCCTGGGATATGTAAATCATTTAATGTGCCTGTCCACTGTTTCTAGAGTCAGTGTGAAGCACGGACAGTCTTGCACACAAGTGAGCTTCATTTCTTGCTCTTGTTTTTTTTCTCTCTCTATTTTCAGCAGAGAAAAAGAAAATTTAATGACTGCAGAGCCCTATTTGATAAATAGAGAGTGTCAGTATTAAAGTATTATATTCCAGTGTATTCAGAAATTTCTGATGAGTAGACACAGAGGTCATTTTCATATGCTTCATGAATTCTAACCACCCATATAATTACCTAATTTGAAAACTCTCTTCATAGAATCATTTAGGTTGGACAAGACCTCTAAGATCACCAGGCTCAAGCATTAACCAAGCACTGCCAAGTCCTCTGCTAAACCATTTCCCAAAGTGCCACATCTACTTGTCTTTTAAATAACTTCAGGAATGGTGACAACACTTCCCTGGGTAGCCTGTTCCGATGTTTGACAACCTTTTCAGTGAACAAATTTTTCCTAATATCCAATATAATCCTCCCCTGGCACAATTTGAGGCCATTTTGTCTTGTCCTATATCTTGTTTCTCATGAAAAGAGGCTGACCTCCACCTTGGCACAATGTCCTTTCAGGTAAATGAAGAGAACAGTAAGGTCTCCCTGCACCTCCTTTTCTCCAGGCTAAACAATTCCAACTCCCTCAGCTGCTCCTCCTAAGACTTGTGCTCCTGTCCCTTCACAAGCTCTGTTGCCATCCTCTGGATACGCTCTTGCACCTCAATGTCTTTGTTGTAGTGAGGGGCCCAAAACTGAACATGTATCCTTCCAAACATAGTAGAAGCATAAAAGGCTCCAATTTGTGCTGTTAATCCCATCAGTGACCAGTTTTTCTGACTTCAAAAGCAAATAACTTTCTTCACTTAAAATTTTCTGTATAACCTGGCTATGAAATTTTTCTGCCCATGCTAAGCAGCAAAGAGGCTTCAGATGACCAGGAAAATAATTCAAAACACTTTGTTTTGCTTTTCTTTTCCATTTGTAAATTAAGTCCTGGCATTTTTTTAGCATTTTTATATTTAGAGCAAGTATAGGACCCCCGTAAATGAGTGCAGCAAAGCAGTGTATCCTAGCTCCTTATAATTTCTATCCGGAAATAAGTATCAACTTAAAGCCATAGAATCCACGCTTGTAATTGCAGAGAAAATCTGCCTTTTTGCACATTAAATGATCTCCTGATGAAGTGGTGTGCACATAAAGTCATTAACGGTTGGGCTAAGACCACCACTTCGTTGTAAACAGTCTGCTAAATTCAATTTTTTCTTCCTCTCATGTATTTAGTTAGAGACACAGTTTATTTTAAGATATGAGTGGTGCTTTTCCTGTTCTTTCAATAAAGTTTTCTGTAATTTGTCTGAAAAGAGCGAATCTATACAAAAATACTGAGCCTCTTATTCCTGATTTTCATTCAGTAATTAAAAGATTACTATTAGAGCTTAATATTACTATTAAAGCTTAGAATTTAAAATCACTATTTTAGTGGCTAAAAATCTCCTCAATAGAGATTCTGGGTTTAGGGATATACTTTTGTCCTATGTGTAAATTGTCCCTGAACTCCTGGAAAGTAGTCATTCTTTTGTTCTTCCTCCTGGCCTTCTCTAAGGCCTGAATTTACTGCTTGACTTTATCATCCACATCTGTAGCACAGCTACAAAAAAATGTTTCTCTTTGATTGTCTAATTAATTAGCATAGCCAAGTTAAACTCAGCTTAATTGTTCTTTTCTGCTATTTAGCTTCAGTATTGCTCCTTCTATTTTCAAACATGAAGGTCTTGTCTGCCCAAAAGCTTTTCTCTTCTTTCTTATTTTTAAATTTATTAGGTGGTCTGGTAAAGATATAAGAAGATTACTTCAGATCATTTTGAATTGAATTATTGGTACATCTGAGAATTTCATCATAGTACATAAACACTATATTTTGTACTTTTAATCTTAAATTCTTGAAGCACTTAACAAAACTTGCATTTCATTTTTATAGGTACCAGAACATAAGTCCTGAATACGCTAAACTCTTAGCCCTTTATCTTGTTGGGAAAAGCAACGAACTGCAGCATTTCCTTCCACTAATCCTGAATCCAGACTGCTCCAAGCTCTGTACTATCAACCTCTAATTTCCACTAACATGTTTAAAATAAAACAAAATAAATTCTGTACCATCTACTTTCCACTATGTAAAATTCAGGGCAGGGTTTGAGGGCTCTACTCTGACTGTGTGACCTTCCTTCCTGTGCCTGTATTTTCCTGCTCTCAGTTCTCCCTGGACTAGGGTACCACAGAATCTCTGTTGTCCACTTGTAGTTTTACCCTCTCAAGTAGTCCTTTCCAGAGTAAGGCTTTTGTCTCCCTGAGTCTAGACACCTCCTTTGTCTTTTCTTCTATGTGCTCTACACTATTGGTTTTCTTGCTCTTAACACTCGTAGTTCACCAGAACACAGATACATATGTAAAACCAAATGTTTTAATGCATTAAAATAAGATACAGGGAAAACAGTCTATGGTTAAGGGATTTGTCCCTGATTCCTCATTCTTGGGTTCACTTCTTGGCTCTACAAGTCATGAAATCTATGCATTTCAGTTCTGCATGAAGAAAATTATGATGATAACTCTTCTTACTCAACATGTAGTTCAGTTACAAACCCTAATTTGTGAAATGTGCTCAAATAATATTGTGTTGAATGTCTGAAAATAGGTTTGAGTAAGATGTCTGAGCTGCATAACCATTTTTGATACCATAAAGGGTACATTATTTGTGCTTCCCTCACTTCTGCTTGTACATTCTTACCCAGCACTTGTCCCAGCTCTGGCATTTGTCTTGTCCCCTGGAAATTAGAGCAACTCACCTAATGAGAATTGAGTATTTATAATGGCTGAATAATAGAATTACTTGACTTAAAGACCCAAGCATCAGCTAAGCTGTTGCATAAGAAGGTAGCTAGTTGCTCACATGGCAGGAAGATGTTAAATTATATCAGTCTTAATATGTAGCGTGTTGTTTACCTATGTCAGTCTTAACATGTGGCTTCTTCCTTAAAATGTGTGATAATAGGAAAATGAATAGGGGCAAGTGGGGTTTTTCTGCACTACTTCTCCAAAGTACTTGTACTATCATGTCATCTTTCCCAACACTTTCCTTTTTTTACCACATGTTGCCTTAATCTTAGGTCTGCCTTTACCTTCCTAAGATGTGCTAGTTTGCTAGCATTTTGCAGTTTCTTCTACTCAGGAGGAATAATCACCTCTGGAACTGGACTTTGTCTACTTACAGCTGTAAAAAGCAATATGCACAGCTTCACCCAATATAAACTTTACCTGTTTCCTGCTGACTTTCATTTTGTTGCAGGTAGTATTGGCTGTGTGGTGCTTAGCTGTACACCAGGGTTAACCCATAATACTACATAAAATCCATTGAGTCTTAAACCCATCCTCCTTTGTGTCAGGGCAGCACAGCTTAGATCCTGAAAAGAAATCAGACAGTGATAACTGTGGAGCTATTTTGAGAAGGAGCCCTTATCACAGGCTTAGTAGTGCTGCATTCAGTTGACAAGGAGACATTTTGGAGGTAAAGCTGAACAAAAGTAGCTCCTCTCTTAAAGGATGTTGGATCCAAAACCATCTCCTTAATATAACAGATGCCTATGGAGTCCAGTGAGGCAGATCATCTATCTTGCAAAACCAAGAAATTAATAGAAATTAAATCCATTAATTTCCCTTTTTTTTCCCTCCTCAGTCATTGATGCTGGGACTTGTTTTTCCAGACTTCCCTGACTTTTTAGGCTGTGAAGTCTGCTGTTGCCCCAGAGACGCTCATAATTCCCCTAAAGTGTTTCCAAAAGGAAGAAAAGGAGAAGCGAGAACAATGGACCACTTCATTGTATTCTGGAACAATTTAGGTTTGAAGGGACCCTTGGATGGCAACAGTGTGAAGCAAGGTTCATGTTAGAGCAGGTTATTTGAATGGTGTTCAAGTGAGTTTTGAGTATCTCCAAGGATGGCAATCGTATGGGTGCCCTTACAAAGATCTGCTTACAGAGTCTGAATGAACAGTCGCTTTGAGGAGAAAGTGTGTCAGGGTTTTCTTGAATTTATTGGGGTTGAATGGAACCTTTGTTATTCAGGTACATTTTTCCACCTCCGATGTTATCAATTAGATAATCAGTTTTTGACACCTACTTTCTACAAGATCATTTTTTGTCCCCATTAATTTCATGTTTGGTAGGTGAGTAAAATAATGTGTGGTTTTGTTTTGTGTATTTTCCTTCTACAAGTTCAACTTTCTCAAGGATGGAGACAATCATTTTAACATCAATATTGTAGGTATGTATGTGCCTTTCCACAGGAGCTCCCATAGCACCCTTTCAGTGCAAAAAAAAGGACAACTGACACAGTTTCAGCCTGAACCATTTATGGAGGGAAAAATCAAGATAAATATTTTTGTCCTCTTTCAATGCCTTCTGAGAAATGTAAACAATTACATGAAACCAATCATAGCATTATATTGGTTTTGTTTTGTTTGAAATATGATTAAATAGTTTGCTGCTCCAGGCTTCAACAGAAATTGGGAAGTGTTATTTGCTTTGTGTAAAGCTGATTGACTATTTTTATTTCATTAAATATGAAGAATATTGGACATTAGGGTTTTTTGTAAATCAACAGCAAATCATATTAATAAAAGACTGATATTAGTTGTGAAAAACTGCATTTTAAATAAGATTTTAAATCAGTACAATGAGTAATTGCTTTTTAACTAATAATAGAAAATCAGTTTATGAGCAACTATTTTCTAAATAACTTAGAAGTGATAAAAATAAATCCTTTCCAATACAAAAATTATCAATTTCTAAAACATCCTTTGTACAAAAAAATCTTTAGAATTTCGTGCATAGTGTGTTTAGATGGATTGCTACCATTTTTTGCAGAAACATTTCTTACCAGTGATTTTGAGCCTGTATCTATGGAATCTCTCACTCAGATGATCAGCAAAGTGGACTTCACTCTGTGTTTTCATTTAGGAGAAGCTTTCATCAACTTAATTCCTTCAATGTTCTTGGAACCTGCGTACTGGAAAACCACTTTAAAAGTTCATTTGCACTTTCTCTCCTTCATTTTCAGTCAATTTCACTGATCTTGGATAATATGGAAGAACGAAATTCTAGCTGACAACTAGGATGTAATAATTTTAAAAAGTCAATGTTTCTGATTTGATTTTTTTTTCAGTCAGGGGTGGCATTGGTTGATTTTGTGTTTGTTTTTATTTGCGGGTTTGGAGTTGAGTTTTTTCCTGGATTTCCTGGAGTCAAAAAAGAACATCCCGCCAGTTGCATCCTTTCTTTGGCAGCATCTTCAGTGTGTGGCTATCCTCATGAATGTTAAGTTAGGCATTTAAAAATTGTGCTTTCTTATTCTGAGAACATCCTGCCTGCAATTCAGTGATACTTGTTCATATAGAAGGACATTCCAAAAACCTAAAAATATTAGTGAGGTATAGTATTACTGAAAAACTTACGAAAAGTACTTTGGCTTCCAAGTCAGACAGATATGAGTAATAGAATAATAAAGAAAGATAGTTCAAAAGTGCTGCTGGAGATACAACTAGATTTGGGCCACAAATACTACAAAAAATAATTCTATTTTCTTCTGTATGCTTATGGGTTTTGCATGCAGATCATACATTTTGCATACAGGGTCATCATACTGGTTTTGTATACAAGTGGTCAGGGACTGGTTTCATGTACTTGTCTTGGCCAAGTCATGACAAGCCAGAACTAACTTTTTTGCATCTCAGAATAGATGTTTCTGATAAACTTATACAAACTTATACCACCATGTAAAAAATTAAAAGGATGAAATGCAGCATATTAAAAAAAACCCACGTAAGTGTTATGCTGCCTTTGTGTTTTGGGGAAGGTTTAATACTTTTGCTTTACTTAGATCAGACAGGTGTTTTTAGAGAAAATAAAGAACAAACATAAGTGAAATCCACCTATGGCAAGTATATTTTTTTGTGATTAGAAATATGAAGTCTTTTTATGTGTCATTTTAAAAGGAAGTGAAGGAGAATGTCTACCAATTAATTACACAACAGAGAATAATAAAGCAGGAGGAAATGTTATCAGAAATATTAACAAAATAGAGAAAACTATTTCAGATCTGGGGTAAATAAAAATAATGTTGGTTGGAAATCTGACCAACCAATTACAGCTTTAAGCATCAATTTGTATCCTTTATTATGGTTATCTTCTAGAAGAATATTCACCAATCATTCTTACAGACAAACTTAAGTCCCATAATTGATTGTCCCTAAGCTAATCAAATGGATTCTCTTTGGACAGAACTATTTAAATTCAATGGCTTAGATTCAAATTACAGTAGAAGGACAAGAGCCATGAATGTTTGTTTTGCCATGGTTTTCATTCCTTACAAGATGAATTAGTTGTTAGGTAGATACAGTGTTTACCTCCCCAGTGGAAGATGGCAGTGCTGTAGATTTCTCCTTATTTATGGCCAGACATTGAGTGTATGTCTGTCCTACCAACCATAAGTGCAGTCAGAAACCATTACAAAAAAGCATTTCAGTTGTAATGTTACTGCAGAAGATTTTCTTCTGAAATACATGTTAGAGAATAAAATTTCTCTGTTGAAGTAAATCTGTAGCAAAATAGTATTTCACAAAATGAAAGTGGCACTGCTAACAATGTGTTGTAGGAAAGTTTAGTATAAACAATATTTGAATAATTCCTCCTTTAGTTTAAAAAACCCTCGGCACCCAAACGTGGCATGTAATTGCTTTATTAACAGTCTCTGCCTTTGTTTCATATTTAGGAAGAGCCCTTTGTCATGGTGTCTGAGAATGTTCTGGGAAAACCGAAGAAGTATCAGGGCTTCTCAATAGATGTGCTGGAATCCTTGGCTACTTACCTTGGATTTAAATATGAAATTTATGTTGCACCGGATCACAAGTATGGGAGTCCTCAGGATGATGGGTCATGGAATGGCCTAATAGGAGAACTGGTATTTAAGGTAAGGTTATTAATAACAACTTACTAAGTAAGGTCATGTGATAAAGCTGAGTGATACATGGTATTTGCATCAGCCAGTAACCTTTTTTTATGGGTCATTGAAAGCATTTTGTTCATTAGAAGTTGCCAGCATTTGATAGTGTGCATTGAGCAGTAAAGAAAAAGCTGGAAGTAGCACTTGCTACTAACTATTTAAGAGTCAGGACAATCTCTTTTTTTCCAGACAAAGCAAAATCTAAATGCAGTCAAATAATGGGATGTGCAGCATCCTAATTAATTTGGCAAGACCTGACATAAATGAGTTAAAGAGGCTGTTCAGAAGAGGAAGAATTGGTGTTGCAGTAATTAGCAATACATTACATAAATAATATAAACACTTAGAAAAACATTGGGATGATGAATACATGAAGTATATAATCAACAGAAAGCGTTTTATTGATACATAATAACACATTATGTAGATCTATGAATCAAGAGTAATATATTCTCTATTCTATAATTCATAAACTATGTAGTCTACTTATTTTTATATTGTATTTTCAGTAGTATATCATAAATTAGATCAAATACATATGCAATATTTTTCCTTTTTTTTTCCCCCACTCCTCACATAGTATCTGCTTGAATTTTCTCACATTGAGAGAGAAAAGGCTAGGCAGACTCTATTGTGCTGGTGCCTCTGTTGTACCACATATGTATGTATTTTATTAGCTCTTAATTAACATGTAGAGGCAGCTTTTACACCCATAGAGACCTCCATTTGTTGTGTTTCCGTAAATAACTGCAGTAGATATTCATGTAAATAACTTAACACATTGGTTGTAGAAGTGTTTTTCCAAATCTGAACATGGAATTTAATTGGTAAGCATGGCAAAGAGTAAGGAGCAACATAGTCAGATACAGGACCTAATCATTACATACTTCGGCTAAAATTTAGCAAAATGCTGAGAAACAAGTATTGCAGTAAAGGGGGAAAAAAAAAAGAGAGTAGTATCCCCATGGGTTAAAAATTAGTGATAAGTTTAACCTATTCTGCCTTCCTGAGCAGTAGGAAGTTGTACCCATGGCACATTTCACACATCTGCAGTGTAGCAATAAACTTCCTTTGCCATTTCCCTATGTCCTTATGAAGCTGGAAGGTGGAATTGTGTGTTCATAGATGGTAAGCTGGAGACACTTACAAAAGTATATTTTCCTCCATCTTCTAAACTTTAGCAATTAAAAATCCCTCATCTAATAAGGAGGTGTAACTCTACAATGGCCCATTGGTTTATTTTTAACCATTTTTTCTGCTTCTAAATCTGATGTTATACTATAGCCTCCTCTCTACAGTACTCAGCAGGCACTGCATAACATATGCTGGAGGGATCTTAGTCCTAGATAGTTCTGGAAATGGAAGTAGGCCTAGAATATTTTTTATTTATTTGCAATGAATGATTGATAAGGCAAAACTCATAACTGAAATGGATTACTGGAAAAATATGTATGGCATTCTTGTTCCCTTGGGATTCAAAAAACACTAATAGCTCGCTAAAGGTGGTAACCACCCAGATCTGTAAATCGCTGTCATTAGTGCAGTGGATTTACCGGTCTGGTACAATTTTGCTCTAAGTGAGTCTTCATGGATATTAAATCTTTCTGTACAGTTACAAAGTATGAAGAGTTAATGGAACTGCATTTGGAATTCAAAAAACATGTTTTCCCAATACTATGTCAGTTTATAATTTTTCATCTTCTTTACCCTTATATAATTAATTAACAGTAAAGTTCACTTCTCTCCCACTCTCTGTCCCTCTTAAGGCAGAAGAGAACCTCTGGGCGAGCAGCCAGTGCATATCTACCCCTTACCAAGTGCAAGCTGTTCTTGAAAGGCAGCTTTCTTATTTACTGTGAACTAAATTCTGCTTCCAGAACTCGAATATCTATCTGCTTGGCAACTTTGTAAGGGAAAGCAAAAGAGCAGGGAATAGTTTTAAATTAAACGTAACCTGTTTGAAATACAGTGTTTCCTTGTTTTCCCAACCAAGTTTTACACGCTAATCTGGCCAACAAGTGAAAGAATTCCAGAAACAGTGGGAGTGCTCTTTGCCTGTTAGTGTGTCAGCCAGAAATGAGTTCTGCAAAAGACAAGTCTCATTCAAGGATAATGGAAAATAGCAGCCTTCTCTTTTTGCACGCATAGAATCATGGAGTTGTTTAGGTTGGAAAAGACCTTTAAGATCATTGTGTTCCACTGTTAACCCAGCACTGCAAAGTCCATCACTAAACCATGTCCCAAAGTAAAATGTCAAAGTGCAATGCTACTTGTCTTTTAAGTATCTCCAGAGAGGGTAATGTAACCTCTTCCTCAGGCAGCCTTTTCAGTAAATAAAGTTTTCCTGATACACAATCTAAACCTGCTCTAGTACAACTTGAGGCCATTTCCTCTTGTCCTATTGCTTGTTATTTGGGAGAAGAGGTCGACCCCCACCTTACTACAACCTCCTTTCAGGTACTTGTAGAGAGCATCTCATTGAGAAGTGTGTCTGTGGCCACTACAGAAGATGTGCCATATGAAATAGCAGTTGCTGTAGCAAGCATATAATTTCTGTGTTCAAGATAAACAGATCCTTTTTGCATTAACCATATTCAGCATGCAGCAGTCTCTGGTGCAGGTCCTGAAACAGTGGGAGCAGTCCCAGGTTGACGTTGTTTGCAGCAGCCCTGTTTGAGTTGCACATCAGGGCAGAAGCCCAGCTGTGCCAAGTACATGCCCTGGGCCCACAGCTGGCTTTGCAGACATGACATTATGCCAGGTTCACTCTGTTCCAGCTTGCATACAAGGTTTCTGTTGGCTGTTAAAATAGGAACTGGAATCAGCAGAAAAAACCGACTGGTCTTAAATTTGAACTTGAAAACCGATTCAAGCCTCCCCTCCTTTGATTGTCAAGATCTCTGTTAGGTACACTTGGTCCCATACACCTTTTCTTGTCAAAATAAACTTAGTGTAGCCATGCAGTGTAAAGCTTTCTGTTTGCTAAGCATCTGAACTAGGTAGTCTTCAGAGAATAAATGCTGTTTGAGAGAAGCACATTGTGCTTTTGTCCCTCTCCTGTCAAGTAACCAGGGCTCTCACAGCATCCTGTAGAGCTTCATCTCACAAACAGGATTAGCTTAAAAAACAGCAGCTTTCTATGGAGAGGCTAAAACCATCTCGAAGGAGCAGTGCTTTACTGAAAATCTTTCTCTTACTGTTAATTATCTGTGTCTTTTCACAGTGATTCCTTTAGCTGCCCTCTATTCACATTACCTGAGGGATAAGCCTGTGTGACAGGTAAGAGAAGTGGTTAATGCCACTTCTGGGAGAGAACAGTAGGCTTCCCAGCATAACTCTGGACTTTGTGGTGATATTCGTTTCCATCAACCATTACTTTCCACATGCTACCTTGATTGAGAGGATTTTTTTCCAGTGAGGAGCTATCAGGAAGCAAATAGCATAGGGAAAACTTCCTGATTTAACTTAGGTCCATCCGAAAAGGAAAACTAAATACATACTTAATCATTTCTAGCAGAAGCTGCAAGCCACATAGAAGCCTCTTATGATGCTCTTTTCTATTGCACCTTCCTAAGGGGGCTGGCATAAGAAGGAAGCAAGAATGTAGAGAGGACCAAGTGAGAAGAAAAAAGTAACAGCTGAGTGAAAGGATTTTTATTTGCATGTATGTGTGTTAACTTGAGTGATAATGTCTCTCTGCTTAGTTTTTGCATGTCCATATTAATAACTGTATAACATGTGGGGCTGTGGTTTATTGCTTCTAGCACTTGTTGAAACTTGATTTAACATTAAAAATTGATAAAAAAGGGGCCTCGCAGGAGCACTTCAGAATAAATTCATTTATTTTCCCTGTTCTCAATCATCAGATCACAGGAATCATCAGAAGATTGCTTTCCATGTGTACAAGATGTGCTTGCTTAAGCAGTAGTTTAGGGACATTTCAGGGGGTTTTAGGCTTTTCCAATAAGCTGGTTCTGTGACCCCAGCAACAATGCTATCAGACCCATTTGGTAATTTCTTTTGGATTTTCTGATTCTGGTAATGTTGCTCTACAATAGCCTCCAGAGAACTGCTGCTAAGGAAGATAAATATAAATTCCTAAGCAGGTCACACGGAGCAAAATAATGCCCTCTGCTGTTTTTTCAGTCAGTTTCAGAAGTCATAATTTCATTCATAAGAAACATGTAAGACATTTGATAGTTTATTGATTTTGACACTACAAAAACTGCAAAAAAAAAAAGTGAGTGAAGAGCTATATGTGTTTATAATTCAGATTGGCAGGTTTATATCTAAATATTGAAATAATTGCATGCACTTGCCTTTCTATCTCAGAAGCACTAAGTGAACTTTTACTTCTTTAAACTGATGTCTTCTCTGATCCAATCTGACACGTTAATGACAAGCATTTAATTTTTTTCATCTTCCAATTTTGAAACAAGTTAACAGAATCTATATGTAATCAAGAATGTTCACCATCAGTAAATCAAATATTAAGTGAAACTTAAGCTTGGTTTTGTGCTAAACACAGTTTTCTGGTAAACTGGTACTGATGATTTAATTTGGTAAGTTAAGAATATGAGTTGTCATATTTCAATGTAGCTTTTTTTTTTTCACAGCTAAACACAGTAGTATAAGAAGTAAGGACTTATCTCTCTCCTATCTATTTTTTACTTTACTGTCTCTCAAGAAGTAAAGAGATGTCAAATCATAGAATGACTTCAAGATCATCTACTTCCAACCCCCCTCCCATGGACAGGGATACCTTTACCTAGATCAGGTTGCTCAGAGCCCAGTCCGACCTAGCCTTGAACACTTCCAGGGTTGGGGCATCAAGAGCTTCTCTGAGCAACCTGTTCCAGGGCTTCACCACCCTCATACTAAGGCATTTCTTTCTAATACATAATAGAACCATACTCACTTTCAGTTTGAAGCCATTCTCCCTTGTCCTGTCACTAAATGCCCTTGTAAAAAATTCTTTCTCCATCTTTCTTGTAGGCTCGGCTCTCTTCAAGTATTGGAAGGCTGCAGTTAGGCCACCTCAAAGCCTTAATTATATGTGTATTGTATAAAGTGGGAAGACATTATTATATCATGATTATTCCTCCAGTATAACAAAGGAAATGCAACATTTCCATTAGGACAATGTTTTTCTACCATCCTAGTTCAGTGATAACCAGAGTAGAACCATAACGATGGGGAATGTGGAAAGACTGCTTCCTAGAGATGCAAATTATTTCTGTAAATACCATGTGGTCTGTTTTTTTCATTCAAAGCTCTTCAGTGTATTTCATGAGAAAAAATATATGTTTCACTGTAAAAGGGGTGGGAGGAAGCAGAAGAAAATTCCATTAGTCATACAGTAAACTATTATTTGGTGTATGTTGATTTTCAGGGGAGAATCTTTAAGCATCTTACAACAATCAACTTGAATTGCAGATCACAGTGATCTCATGTGGTAGGGAATTATTTTAGTGATATACTGATAATTCATGCCTCAGCTAAACCTAAGAAGCAGAGGCTAAGTTTAGGACTTTTTTATCTGTGTATCCTCCTTTAACCCTGAATTGCTATTTTGCTTTTTGGTATACACTCAGGGGATAAAAAAAAACCAAAACAATTCTATTCATTCAATACAATTATAATTTCTGATTTGATAGTTGACTTTTACATTTATACATTATTTTAAAAATATGTTTATAGTCATGGTTGTGGAAATCAGTTCAAATGCTGGCTGCTTTACATTTTGCTCATTGGAGCTAGGATTTGACTGTTAGCGATGCTGTGAATCACTAGAGTCACTGGTTGACCATAAGTTTTATCATTAGAGGATAGAGAGACTCAGATAACCTGAATGTTTCCATGGACAATTCTAATTACTGACTGAGTTTGCTACTGCCAGTGGGCAAGGGACAGTTAATTCACTCACAAAAAATGGTTAGGAAGGGACATGAAGTAAATTCATGTAGCCATACTTTCATCTGTGCTCATCAACACAACTTCACTTATGACACTAGAGAATCTAACACACAAATTAAAGCTGAACTCTAAGTCGTAGCTTTTAAGCAAATCAGTATTTGCAAACACTTTTTTGTCCAAATCATCAGGCCTCCAGCTATCTTCTGCCACTTTCTCAGTCCAGTAAACAATCAATATAAAGTTAAATTAACATCATTTAAACTGAAGTCTGAAGTGCACTGTGATTAGAAGCATGTTTGTACTGTGGGCTGCAGTGTTTTGCACTGCCCAGTTGATTTACAAATTTCTCTAATCAGTTTCAGCTGCCATACCTTCCCACTCAATATTTCACATCACATTTCTAAGGAACTAATAATCTCTGCCTTCTTTGGGCAAGAAGAAAGAAATTCAAGAGAGTTAATAAAATTTGACTCAGCACTTTCAGGCCTTTGTGGTCTTCTTACACCCTTCCAAAGGTCCACACGCTGCTTTAGGCAACAAAAAAGGATTAAATCAAGGCAGTAGCAGTTTAAATATTTTAAGTACTCTTTTTCATATTAAAATATCTATAACTCACAGTCTTATTGCTCAGTATTTGGACTTTTTAAAATGGTATTCATGTGTCTGCTTTAAATAACCTTTCTTGTTTTCACTGCAGTTCTAATTGTACCTGTGAAAAGTAAAGTTGTGCCGGCTGTCTCTGGAGACCTAATACATGCTGTGAAATACAATTATTAGATCAAGGATTGTTATTCATCCTCTTTTCATCAGAAAGGGGTTCTTTAAAAAAAAATGTAAATGGCACAAAGCAAGTCCAAGGTAGCTGCAGGACAGGTTGGCACTGCTGAAGAAATTGCTTACCAGGAGGATATAGAGGAATAAATTGTAAAGGAACTGTGTGCAGTATCTGCTCTTCTGCACTTTAGACTTTGCAGATGAAATGGATGTTTTACAGAATTTCAAGTGCTCTTAGTGTAGTAGCCCTTTGTCATGATCATCAGATCATCAAAATATTGCATACAATGTGGCTCTATCAGGCAACTAATTTCCTCTGATTGTGTCTGCTATGGCAGTGATGGCTTTGCTAATCTAGGATGACAAAAATGACCAAAAGTAGATTTCTTTCAGTAAATTACCTGTATTTGTAGTATTTTGATTTCTTGGAAAATAACAACATGGAGTGACAACATGCACCAGAGTCCACCAAATTAGGTTTGCTTGCAGAAACTAAGACACATGATATGTCTACTCCGTTCAAGCCTTAGTCATGTTTCTGTGCTCACATACATGACGCTGAACACATTGATCTTGGCATCTACTTGTCTGTAAGTTTAGCTGCTATGAATCACAGAGGAACAAAGATCTTTTCTGTAGCTCCTACTTAATGCATGTTGTTCTCTCTTCCTCTCCTCAGAGAGCTGATATAGGGATCTCTGCCCTAACCATCACCCCCGAGAGGGAAAATGTTGTGGACTTCACAACGCGTTACATGGACTACTCGGTGGGCGTGCTGCTTCGAAAGGCAGAGAAGACAGTGGACATGTTTGCCTGCTTGGCACCATTTGACCTCTCCCTGTGGGCGTGCATTGCTGGCACTGTGCTCTTAGTAGGGCTGCTGGTCTACCTTTTGAACTGGCTCAACCCCCCACGTCTTCAGATGGGATCCATGACATCTACAACTCTCTACAACTCCATGTGGTTTGTGTATGGATCCTTTGTGCAACAAGGTAAGAGACAGAGGGAGACTGCCTCCAAGAGAAAACCTGTTTATCCTTCCCATTGCTGTAGAGACCTTCCTCTTCCCTGCCTTCCTCCCACAGCCTGCAAGGACCTGGGAGCACTGGAAAGCCTTATGCTAGAAGCTTTCCTAGATATTTGGCTTCTCAGTGTGGGAACCATGGGAAGTTAGGAGCCTGACATGCTAGCTTTTTGTAATTTGTTTTTGTGTCATTACAGAAAGGTGATTTTTCTCTGGTTTAAAAAAAAAGTATTTCTCAGCATCTACTGGAGAATTATTCATCTTTAATGACTGCTATGGTCTTACACAGTCAGACAGAAAATGCTGAGATTTGGATTTTGAACTAGACTGGTCACCAGTGCTAAGTGATTTTGTCATACCTGGTATTCTTTTGTCCCCCTTCTATTTCATTTCAATTTTCCTATACAGTGTTTAGACTCATGCTTCTCTGGCCTTCTGACTGCTTTCTCAGTCCTCTCTAGCATCTGGTGTAGCCCAGGCTGTTCCCTGATTCTGCTTGTATTCCCAAGTCCTTCACTATCTGCTTCTTCTGGCAGAGTATTAACCATTCATCCTGAAGACAGCAGAGACTACAGGTCTTGGCTGGGTATACACTACTTAGAATTCTAGTCTACAAGTTAGGGTTGTAATGCAAAGTGGAATAAGAAAACACAGCTTAATATAAGAACAAAGAATGTTTAGGTAATAACACTTGACAACAAAAAAGAACAAATACCTTCTGGCTTACCCATGTAATTGGTGATGGCTTACCCATGTACTGGCATTGCAGGTACACCTATCTGTAATTGCACAGAGCATCTGCTCTACAAAGAGCTATGACAACTGCAGCCTCAAAACTCCCAGATTATTTTGAGGATTTTAACATGAATTTGAATGGAATGGTAAAGGTATCATATTTATGTAACACTGGCAACATGTAATTTAGAATTATATTATTCTCTATTAGAAACAATCAAATGACATCCATAAAAGTTAACGATATCCCTGAAAATCAAGTATGAAACTCCTAGGAGGGGAAAAAACTAAATTAATGTCACTATCCAAAGAAAGAAGAGTTAAAGCTGAGGCTTCCCACAAGAGATGTGATTTTAAACACATAAACATCGAGACATCACTTTTAAAATTATCATTTACATTGGGCAGTGATGGACAGATGAGGAAACCTGAAGCGATTGTTTTGTGTTAGTTGTGAATTTTTTTTAATAAAACCAAAGATTTCAGAGCTAGCTGAGAGCTACAGAAGTTCTTTGAATGTATGTGGGTGGGTTTATAAAGTTTTCTTTCTGTCCAAAATATTCCCAGTGTAACTGTTTAGGGAATCCAACTGTGAGAGAGCAGTTGGTCTGTTACAGAATGAGACTCATTACATCTGTCTTCCTGTTAGGTTAGAATTTGTGAATTAGTTCCTTTACTGCATGAATGCCAGTCATTTTACATAGGTTTATTAGCCTTAGCATCCCTGCTGTACTCCAACATTAGTCCCTAAAAGCTTTGTAGGAAACTGCCCAGCAAAGGTTTAAAGCAGGAAAAGCTAGTTGAATCACACAATTCAGTCTGAACAATTCTTATCTGCATCGTTTGCCTTATGTTTATGCAAGTCTATGTTGTTTTGTGTCCTGAAGTTTCCTAAGTCATATGTCCAGAGTAGTAGTCCTCAAAGGAGCCCTTCAATACATGCTCAGTTAGCTTACAAAGAAAAAGGTCGTGAAAGTCATGAAAATGACTCCTTAAGGAAGGCTTAGAGGAAAGCCCTGAATTCAGCATGAAATTGAGAAAGAAGTTAAATGAAAAGAAGTGGGACTAGGTGACAAAAAAAAGCAGAATTTTATACGGGGATAAAAAAAAGAAATAAAGGGAATTTGTATAAGGAGATCTGCATTCACTCCCCAAAGTAAGAGGAACATGAGGTGCAGCTCTGTATTATTAAAATGTGCTGGTGGCACATGGCATTTGGGAACACCAAAACTATTGTAGGACTTCAGAAAAGAAATTCACAAGACTTGGAAGATGAGAGAGAGAGAGAGCTTACCACTCTACCAAGTAGATTTTCAACTTAACTCTATAGAATCCACTAGAATAATATAAAGCATTCACTTGGCTCTTACTGAGTAAGGGAAAGCTATAGATACATCTCTCCTTCAAACATGCAATACTGTCCTTATTTTTCTAGAAGGAAAAAATGAAACACATTTAGGAATCAATTGATATCAAAATGTATTAAACTTATAGACTAATTTAAACACAAATGCTTAGAAGAACTCAGAAATCCTTTGGAAAAGAGTAAGAGATCCATTTATAATGTCAGCCTGTATTTCACATTCAATTTGAACATAGCAAAAAGTGTATTAGCTGAAGCATTATTGTTTACTAACCCTTGTGAATACAGACAAATGAAAGTAATTTTCATTGACAGGGTAACTGGCTATTGTGGTAATTTTGCCTCTGTTTTTACTCATCAGCTCTTCATTCAGGAGAAAAACTCTGCAGGTTCTATTTGTTTTGGAATAGCAAATCTGTTGCTATTAATTGTGATTGGCATATCTTAAGTGTAGCAGCATGGGACATTTCAAATACTGTCACGTTCACTTAAAAAGTCTTTTAGCTGGTGATTTAAAGCATGACAAGGTACTCATTTCTGTTATCAAAACAGACTGCCAAAGATGCTTTTATATCCTGTGCTGACAGAAACAAAGCAGCATGAACCAAGTGCTTTGATAGTTCTGGATTCTTTGTTTGGAGCTAGCAAGTGCTTTCTGGCATCATCTTCTCTTTCTTTCCTCTACTTAGAGGAAAAATTTGCAAGCATGCAGACTGTCTCCAGACCTGCCATGGCTCTGAAGACAAAAGAGGCCTTTGGTGTGAGGATACAATTCTATAAGGAAACCCATAATTTATTATGATTGAAACAAAAAGGACTTATTTTGCTTGTTTCTACTGAAATAGTTAAAGACTGCGTATTTTACCAAACAGCTTTAGTTCACTGTGTCCCTTTTTATCTTTGTTCAGCCTTGACTCTTACGCCCTGTTCAAATTCTATTAACAAGTTTTAACTTTTTGCAACTTTTGGAAGACCAGAGAAAAATACTGCATCATTGCCTATAGATGAAAGTCAACACAGATCAACCCAATGGTTTGTTGTTAGGTCTGTGATTTGTGATTAGGTCTATGATTACTGTCAGACTCAGTTGCAAAATTTAAGTATTTTTAGTTGCTTCCTTAAAGGTAGACTGAAATTCAATGTTTCTGCTACATGTATCACTTAAACTTACATCTTGAATGTGGCTTTCTTTTTTCCCCCGCCATGTTTCAATGACCAAACTAGACTTGGTACGAATTTGAGGCTCTGGTTATATAGAGGTATATTTTAAGTTGCCCTTTTTATTTGGTTCTCATTCATTACAGAGATCAATAAAAATAGCATACATTATTTTTGTAAGATATATCTGATTTTTTTAACAGAAGGGACAATTTTGACAATAAAGCTGTAAGGTAACTGGGGAGGCTCAATTAATATACAAGTGCATAAACTGCAAAGTGGTTTTTTTTATTTTGTATTCCAGTCCTTTATTTAAAAAAAAAAGCAAAACAAACAAAAACCAACCAAACAAAAAAACACAAACAAAACAACAAAAACAAAACAAGAAACCAAACAAAAAAAGAAAGGTGACCAGTGCATTGAAATGCTTTGGCTTACTACCCAGTATCCCAATATACCCACTGAGTCTGCAATATATTGTGACTAAGAAGGCAGAGACTTTTAGGTGATCTTGGCCATGCTGCTGTGTATTATATTAAAAACAAATGCTTCTGACTCTAAAGTACACATTCAGGCATGAGTAGTTCAGATAATATCTCTTATCTCCGAGCTGTCTATTTATGTCTAAAGATGAAGCAAATTAGTAGATTCAGACTGTAGAGGATTGCAGTTGTCTTGAAATTTAGGGTCACAGCTTCTGAATTTGTTCTTTTCCACTTGCTTATCCCAGAAAACAAAGTGGCTGAAGCTCTGTATTTTACTTTTTTTGAAAATCACCTTTCGTCAGTGGGACAGAAAATGTCGTTACAGTTTTCTTTTCAAGTGGGTTTCCTGTTTCTCTTCCTCCATATTTCCCCTTGGCTTCTCAAGCCCCTCCTCACCGGTGTTGTTCTCTGCCTGTCTCACACTGCAGCTGCTGGTCACCATTGCTGTAGCATTCTACTTGGATATCACTTATTAACCCCATTGGTCCTGCTGCTCCTGCTCTTCCACATTGATATGACTCCTCACAGGCTTCCGTTAGCATATATTCAACCAATTTAAACAAAGAGAAGTGCACAGCCCTGCCCCTGGGTTGGAGCAACCCCATGCACTGGTGCATGCTGTGGGCCCAGTTGACTGAGCACTGGCACAAGTTTTCTAGGGAGATAATGCAATCTATCCTTGTTGTTACTCAAAAGCTATCTGGACAAGATCCTAGGCAACTAGTTCTAGGTGGCCCTGCTCAAGCATGTTTGGACAAAGACGACTTTCAAAGGTCAAGTGTGAGTGATAGGCAAATAATGATATATTATGTAGTCTAACTTTTCTGCCACTCTGTACAACCACATTTTGCTTTCTCTTCAGCTGTGGTATTGTTTCTATTCACTCAAATTTTGCCCTTATTAGAAACTGCCAGTGTTAGGGACCTGCCATATGAACGGGGAGCAGAGAACAGTCTCGGAGAAGAAACTTGGGGTGTTTTAAAACTTTACTAAAATCTTCATTAGTATTAACTGAATCAACTCACCACAATGGCAAAATGATTATTTGTACTTGCTGAGAACCTAGTTTAATCTCCTGAAGGTTTTCTATTAGCTTCTTATTAGGGGCTTTTGTCATGAAATACCCTAGAGAACTCTCTGCTCTCACCATTACTGGAGAAAATCAATGATTTAAGAAACAGAAGTTCAAGATTTAGAGTTATTCCCAGCTCTTTTTGTATAATAGATCAGTTTTTGAGACAGGTGAAATGCTGCACAATTTTTACTAAGAACATGCAGAAGAATGTTCTAGAGGATTTTATTTTCAGAGGAGCTTCTCAGATTTTGCTTTAGAATACGGTGATAAGCATACCTAGTTTAATAGAATTCAAATGAATGTAGACAAACTAGTGAAGCTACAGAAAATTACAACATTTTGTATTTAATATGAAAGGCGCAATAAAATACTTAGTCTCTCTCTTATCCCACTCTGCTCATTTTGCTTGAATTTTCCTGTAAGAGGAGGTATTTATAAACTTATGTGGCAGCATTTTAGATTATGCAGGTAAAGGTGCAAGGCTTTGTTACATTTGGAGATGTCTGTAAGAAAGAGAACCAGGGAGATGTTTTGGGGTTTTTTTGCTGTAATGGGAAATATCTTTTAAATGGCTGAATCATTCAAAATTTAATCACTTCCTAGTAATTGTAACAAAACAAATGTTCATTATAATTTTATAAATAGAATTTGACCATAGGATAATGTGTGCTTGAAGTATTGCATGCAGAAGTATTATTTTCTTCAGAGATCTTAATACCTTTGCTTAACTTAGCAAAGTTATGAAATGGATGATATTAAAGAATCACTGGTGGGCCATTTTTTTATCCCCTTATGTTTTGGTTTGTTTAAAATGCTGGTCACAACAGGAGGTTTTGATTGGTCATCAGTGGTGTCAGTAACGGCCAATTATGTTCATAATGCCTGGTAAATGAGCAAATCTTACTGTTTGCCTTTTGTAAATTACATTTCATAAAAGCAATAAAACAGACTCCAAGCCTTGGCAGTTCTAAGTCATTATAATACTTCTCGGATGGTTAAAGCCACTCGGAATTCTCAGTCTTGTTTCTTGTATTACCACCCAAGGTGTGATATAATCCTCCCGAAATGCACTGCCTGGAGTCTGCTGTTGCTTAATAAATTACTCCATCTTGCTTATCTCACTCTCGGCATATCTCCACCAGCAGGAAACCCTTATCCAGTAACAACGCATTTTCTTAGTGACATTTTCTCTTAATTAACTGTACAGCCATCTCTATGTATTTAATGTTCAGAGGAAAACTCTAAAATCATTTTTAAAAAATAGTGTTAGAAATTAAGTATATCTTCACATGTGTTATTTAGTGGTGAAATCTGATTTCTTTGGGGTTTTGGGGGGATTTTTTTAAGCTTAGAAAATCAAAAAAGATCCAGTATAAAGGCTTTAGGACTAAGACCTAGTTCCTAATTTGGATTCTGCATCTGACCTGCTGGCTGACTGTAGAAACTTTATTTAATATCTTATATATCAGTTGTCAGCTGTAAAATAGAGATATTATCCATCTTGCTTCATAAAAACATGTTTTATATCTTCTGATAGAAGGCAAAACTTAAATGCCAGTCTCATTAATTAACAATTTTAGTTGCTTTTCAAACTAATGCCAGCCTTGACATATTCCTATAGCAAGAAGAACAGAGTTGCTGAGCCTAAAATGCAGAGCACTAAACTGGGAATGTGTCAGTGGTTTGGCCAGCCCTCCTGACAGCATCGAGAAATGAGTAAATTTTGGCAATTGTATCCTATGTCTGAAATGTGTCTGGAAACTACAAGTGATTATTGGAGCTGACAGCATATACTGAGAATTATTGCCAAGTATACAGTACACATTTGTAATGTGGATGTAGCTTTATGTGCTTTCAGAGGTTTATTTGATTGTCTCTTTTTGAAAACGTAATCCCAAGGAATAACCATGCCTCAAATAAATGTTCAGTACTGTGGATGTTTGCAGCAATTTGATATCACTAGTATTAAACTACCAGGGAATATGCTTGGATTTTCCCCTAATTTGAAGTTAAGATTCAGGCAGTTTTCAGAGGCACCTAAAATAATGCATTTCTATATCTTCTTTGCACCTGGTTGCTGGAGTAATAGCACCAGGTACATAAGGCAATATATTTAGAGATGTTGTGTCTGACACACCTTCTGTGAGAAGGTGGAGAGAAATGGCAGTATGAAAGCTCAAAAAACACCTTGATTCCCCTAGCACTACCTCCAAGCCTGATTAATTGACTGTGAGAAGGTAATGTCTCTCTGGCTGTAGTATAAATGTTGACCAAAACCAAACGAGGCAAAAGGAAAGTAGAATCCAATGTCTGTTGCATCTGTCCCTCATTTTGTGTTCTTTCAAAAGCATCCTAAGGTGAATGTTTTAATCAGAGCAGTTTCTCTCAGTGTTATAATTTCTAATATGACTTTATGCTATAGCTAGACAAAGAATGAAAAACTTAGATCCAGATAAAGTAATCAATTTTGGCTTTTGAGGTTTCACCTATGTATTATATATATTTAACTGAGGAAACAAGGAAGAACAATTTAGTCAGGAGAAGAGTGTTTCTTGCATTTTTATCTTCAGAGATGTTTAGAAGCTGAAAAGGCAAAGCCTTACTCGTCCTGTTCTTTAATTTTCCTGCACAGAAGCTTACACTTAAGTTGGCAACTTTGTCTGTTTAAGGTGGGGAGGAAGTGAGAAATGAGTTTTAGCTTCATTAAAAATACTCCCCCTCTGCTTGGATGGCAACAGTTTGATCCACACACCAGTCAGCCTTTTTCAGCTGAGGATATCCAAGGCACCAGATGAACATGGGCTTAGAAGGGAACCCATGGTAGTTTTCTGTTGCTTTTCTGCTCCATGGGGAGTCCCTCCTCTGCAACAGCTGTTCTATAGCTGTATCCACCCATATGGATCTTCTTCATAGCACCAACTGGTGGGTAGGTGCCAGGAAAATTGCCTGAAAGCTCTAAAGACAGGAGTAGCAAAGCGGTTTTCAAGCTCCTGTCAGGAAAGTCTCCTTTGTTCAGTAGTTGAGTTTTTTTTCCTCAGATCTCTCGTAATATAAAAAATTTTATAAAAAGAGTAGACCAGAATTAATACTGAAAGGAAACAAATAATGCTGCCAAATGATGGGGGGTTTTTTATTGTTTTAACTAATCTGTTGATTTTGCTGATTGTTGAGATGAAGGACTTGCCTCAGCAAATATGGGAAAATGAGAGCTAAATGAGAGCTGTCGGGGGTTTTATTTGTATTTTCTTTATTTAGTCATCTTCACAGCATGCAAATTAAGGGGATTACCTTCATTATAGCAGCGTCCTGATGTAGGAACCTCCTGCTGCTTAATTTTTATTTTTCCGCTGTCAATAGTGGAGGGAGAGATATTAAAGTAGGACTTTACCTTTTCAGTGTTTTTGAAGTTAGAGATGAGGTTGGGTTAAAAATGGGTGATACCTCATCTACCAGACAAAAAGTGAGATGAAGAAACGTGTGGTTTTGACTCAAGAGTCTTCTTCCCCCACGAGGACAGAGTAAAGGTAACAATGAAGGGAAAAGAAAGTCTTTTGCAAACAGGCTATTAAGGAACAGTGATAATAAATCTGTTGAATGGGATATTCATTGCTCATGCCCAGATATACTTGCTAATAGAACATTTTTAGCTATAAGAACATATTTCGTTCTTACAATAGCTTCTTTTATTTCTATATCCCCAAAGAGGAAAATCCTTGCTATCCTGTAAAGTCACCTCTGAAGTTGCTTTTCACTTCTGAAAAATTTGAGTTGTGATCTTAAGCAGGTGATAGCCGATTTGCAGTAAAAAACAGGTTATTCAAGTTTCAAACATAAGCCTTTTTATTGGTGATTTTCATCAATAAATGACATTATAGCATTATTCTCTGTGAAACTTAAAAGGATGAAGGTTTCATTCTGTCCTCTCTTCACTGCCATAATAGTACTTTAGGTCATCTGAGTTTATAGATCACTTTGATAACACCATTACAGGATGTATCTGAAGTGGAAATTTAGTCAAAATTTTAAAATGTATTATTTGGGAAAATAATTATAGTTCCTGTACTAGAGATGATTGAATTCTATAAGGTTAGGAGTTTGTTGCAGAAAAGCACTCTGAAAATTAAAGGATAATTAGAATTAGTGACATAAAAACTGAACTAATATATCTGAGGTGCCTGTGATTCATTTGCCTCAGAAGAAGTCAGACTTCCCTCTGTGATGATGGATGCTTGGAAATCTTGCAAGAACAGATTTATAAAACATTTTGTATTTATTTGAAAGTTCAAGCAAAAACCTATTTTTTAATACTTGATTTTTTAAAAAAAAATTCCCTTCACCCCAAAATCTTGAGTCACAGAGTTAAGTAGAGGTAAAAAGATTAAGGGGTAAAATATCTGTCAAAAAATGTGAAGGCTTTACTGGAATAACTCTTTGTTCACTGCATTGTTTTTTGTTTTCTTGGTTCATAGTTGCTCAGTTTCAACCAGAGAGGACTGTCTCCCTCATAACGTCCTCCCTGAAAGGCTCTTAGCTAAAGCCACACTTTAATACCTCATTAACAACATTGTTTATCTTAGTGTTAATTTTATGTACAGATGGTCTGTTTTCAGTCCATTGTGCACAGTTCCTTTTTCTGTCCCTGAAGGTACTACATATGACACTGTCAACAGTCTATTGAAAGACCACCACTATGCAAACTGTATGTGACAGTGAGCTTCTCAGCCATTTATGAATATGTACCAGAGAGGCAAATAATGCCTTTGTACAGGCATGGGGTTAAGTAAAACCTTAAAAGCACACATCACAGCACTACAGAAGGGGATCCCCAGATGCTCCTGGTGTTTCTTGCACATGAATGTTGAGCTCTAGTCTGTGTTTGTCTCCATGTATGTCTGTTTCAATAATTATATGATGCAAAATT
>WEIV01021788.1:4159-16674 GCA_013390005.1 Calyptomena viridis
TGTTATCACAGAAGCATTGTTGCCTGACCTTGGCTAGCTTAGAGCAGAGAAAAACTCCAGCAGCTTCTTAAAGAAGCCTCTCTCCTAGCCCCCCCCCCGCTAATAAAAACTCTGGCTACTTAAAAACACAACAACTATAAAACCCAAAACTATAAGTTTCACCTCTATGATAAACTAAACTATAATCTGACTTATGTTTTTCCTGCTTTTGCTTCTTCCATGAGAGAAGCTTCCATGAAGCTTTGTGCAGGGGCACAGATCAAAGACTGTGTCCTCCTGGGGTCTTTGCGAGGGTCCCAGGCTCTCCAGGGCAATTTGAGGTGTAGTCCAGATATCCTGGACTCCGACATTAAACAACCGTCTGACTAATTTCACTCGTAGTTTCTATATTCTTTATCTTGGATCATTCTGATAGGCTGCAGCCTGGTCCTGTTTATATTATGCATTTGTTCTTATTGTATTTGTGGCAGTCTGTGACTTACATCTACTTTGTGTTGTCTATATATTCATGCTTTGTTGAAAATGTAAATAAGAATGCTAAATATGTGTACATGTTTGTATTTATATGTGCATGTGTGCTGTCTGAGCTGAGAAATTTCGTATTGAGTGGGCTACAGAACAGGAATGACCTGTGTCTACTGGAAATATCAGTGTAGAATTAGAAATATTTTGTATTGGTGAACAAATGTGAGCTGATTGGAAGCAGCAAGGCATGTCAAGGCAGTTCTGCAGTTTACACACCATCTTTGTATAAATTGAGGGCTTAATGGTCCAGACTTAAAGTTAGAAAACAGTTTATTTGTATTTACACAGTTATATCTGTCTGAATGAGTGTGAAAATGCAAAAAATGTGTTTTGTAGTCATATTTTTGACAGCCTTGGGGATGAAACTTTGAAATGCACAGTTCCCTCTGGTCAATATAGACACTGCATTTCCAAAAAAAGATTTCAAGAGTAAGTTTTCCCTGGTGTACATGGTTAAATACCTTCCTTCTCATCTTGCTTTGTTGTGCACTGGGCTGCACACCAAATTGGCTGTATTTCAGTGTCGCCAAATGTGTACAGTTTGATAAGCATGTTGTAGCAAATCTTCAGGATGAAAGGCACTGTATAAATGTCAAATTATTTACCCATTTTAAAGCATTTTATCCTTCAGAGCTGTAAATCCATCACTATTTGCTAACACAAAATTAGCTTTTTAATGCTTTAGGACCCTCCAACACTAACACATATAACAACATACACATCTTCACTGGATGGGGAGGAGGGGAAAGTAAAGACTGATGTCTCTAGGTGAAGCTTCAGCAATTCAAGTGCTTTATTCACACTGGATTTAGAATCAGATTCATTGGCCATACTAGGTCTCTGGTCAGCAATTCTTTCATCTTGTCTTCTCTTATGAGCATAACACACCAAATATTCTCACATACATATACTTATCACTCACAGAAATCAGCAGGAGTAGTAAGCACGCAAGCAAGGCCAGAACGGGACTCCAAATTCCTTACTGATAAAATCAGCATAAGATAGCACATCATTTCTGTGTATTGCTATATCTGCTTCATACAAGATTTACTAATTCTTTTTTGACAATTAGTTGTTGTTGCCTGAAAACTTGAAAAAAAGGGCAGAAAGCCTCCTTGTTTATTTCCAGACTGGTAATATATTATGAACCTTGTGTTTTCACTTTGTTGATATTCCATTGTGAATTACTTTGTTTTTTGTCAGACTCTTTCCTTCTGTATTCTGTTGCCTAAATTTGTCTTACTACTTTCACCTCCTTTTCTTAGAAGAAACAATCAATAGAAAGTGTTTTTGCATGGTGGTTTACTGCAGTGTAGGTGCTGGGTGGTGCCAATGCTGCTGACATATATATTGGGATTTTGGTTAAGCAGCAGATATCATGTGGTTTTCCTTTAATACATGTCTTTAGGTTGCCTGGACATGTCTGGAGCTGAGGTTAGTTAGTACACGTTTGCTTTAGATTCTGAAAGAAGACCTAAGACAGAATCTTGTTAACCATTTTTCACATGCTTCTCAAAGACTATTTGTTCACATATAAACATTTATGTTAACAATATAATATTTAAAAAAGGGAATACAGAAATATCAAGTATGAAAATACACTCTATCTTCACTGGATTTTTACTGTTATTGACAGTGTGGCAGGACATTACTGCATGTTCCTCATTTTAGACCTATAAATATACTGCATATGTTGGAACAAGGTCCATTTCCTATTCAAGCCAGCATGCATGGGATTTAAAGTTATGAGACTGAAGTTCCAAAGAGAATTTAGTATGAATTCAAAACTAGCTACAAGTCATAGTCAAAAAAATGCTTCCTTGCTTGTCAATAACCCTAGTATTCATACACACGAATAAGTGCAGTTTGGCAGAGAAGAATGGGAGCCACAGTTACATCGGGTGAGATAATGGAAGTTTCTGTCTCAGTTGGAAGATCTTGGCTCTGGATCTTGGCTTTCTTCAGCTCTCATGGGCTTGAATCCTTAATGTAACCAATTGCCCCAGCTATCCTGGTGGCCATGCAGTTGTGGTCCACCCCTGTATGAAATCGGGAACTATGCATCTGAGACTGTAAGAGTCAAAGGATGAGGAAAGGAGGAAAACAGGCAGCCTGGTTTCAGCAGTCTGCAAAGGATCTAGCATGAATGGGATCCTAGACCAGTTCCTGAGGATAGCTGTATACTTTGCACAGCATTCACTGTGAACGAAGAAAGTAACTGCTGTCTCCTCTGCATATTATTATTAGATGCTTCTCCACACCGCAGTTAGACAGATTCTTGGCTTTCTTAGAGATACCCAAGAGGACTTCAGAGTAAGGAAAAAAGTCTGAACTAAGGTAACACTTAATATCTGATTTTAATCTGTTTTTTTTTAATTAACTCTGATCATGGCTTTCTTTACCTGCCTTGGGAAGCATTTAGGCATGTGGACAACAGGTGGAAGGTAAGAGCAGCTTGTCACAGCACCTGAACTGCTTACACAGTCTTTTCCAGGAACTGTTCAGTATTGAAACTCAAACGAGTCAGACTGGGTTTTCCTGTTGTGGTGAGAATCTCATCTTTCCTCTACGAAGTTCATCCTCTGCTACTACACTTTTCTTTTCTTTCTGTATAATTAAAACAACTAAATGTCTTTTGTCATCATTTAGAATTGTAATGTCTGACTGAAATTAGGAGATGTCAGTCTCCAGATGGTTTGAGATTTTTGCAGGCCTACATTAAGCTGCAAGAGAGAAAAATTATAAAAAATATTGTCTTAGAAACACAAAACAGAATATAGTGTTACTACACCAGATAAAATTTTTGCTTTGTAAGGAAGATGTAGCTTGTCACAAAGCTGTGAGAAAAAGCCTCACAAATTCTAGAGCCTTCATGCTTGATCTTTTTCATTGCTGAAGTTCCCTAGGATTGATGTCTGCAGAAGCAAACAGTAGAAACAAAGACCCTGAATAGTAACTCAAGAATTTCAGAAAGGTTCCATGAAGACAGCTATACTCTATTTCTGGAACAAAATAAATGACAGTAATGCAAGTAAAAATGGCTACCTGAAACCGTCTTTTAAATACCTTTGACAATGAATGTGAAGTAATTTGGGAGATTTGTTTTTTTTATTTACTTAATATTATCATTTTGCCTTTTTACTTCCTGCCTAATGAAGATAGCTTGACTTTAGAAACTTTAGTAAGTGCGTTGTGTGCAGATATATGGTCATGCAAAGAATCTGAAGGCATAAGAGAAAGCCACACTAATGAAATGCCTAGTATAGATAAATGCAGAAAGTGCTGGTTTGCATTTTGCCTGCTTATTTATTGTTCACAGAGACAAGTAAAGGTCATCTTTTGCTATGGCATTATAACCTTGGCCTCCTTGGTATCCAAATGTTAAATATTGTGAAGAAATTTTGCTGTGTGAGGAGGATTTTAATTATAATAAATCTTTATGTGTTCATATTAGCACCAGTACAATTTCTTTCCATGCTGAACCTCTGAGTAATTTATTCATGACCTTTATCTGCTTTTAAGAAACGTAGTTTTGGAATTATTGCTCTCCTTGCCATTGGAAGTGCCAAGGTAGGAATGCCTTTAGAAGCTTCACAGGATTTTATTGATGAAATCCACATCTCACATTAGAATAAAATACCTGAAGCTGCTGGTTTTGGTCATCCTGGTGTTATGTGGAGGATAAATGTTTAAAGGCATTTGGGGACTTCTGATCTAAAAGAAACAAGTGATCAGACCACATAAGGGTCTGACCAATTTATGATGAATAATCTGGTTTGTTTGGGATTAATTTTCAGTCTGATTCTGACTTCCTTCCCTCTAAATAGTGAGTTAGTACAAAAGGACAGCTGGGTTCAAAGCCTGAGTAAGACAAGAAAAAAATTCTCCACATGTATGAATGTATGGGTAGGAGTATAAAGTGTATTTACCCTTGTATATGTAATGCATGTTCAGCAACACAGATTTAAAATGTATTTCTTTCCCAAATGCCTTCATTATAGTGAACTAATGCTGTAGACACAAACTTCAAAGAAAGATTTAGAAAGTAGACACTTGGGAACTGTTAAGACTTCTACATAATTAACTTTATCACTATGCAAAGCCTGACAACACGGCAGCGCAACCTGGCTAGAAAGATCAGGAACCTGTTTCCTTTATATTTTTTGATTACTTCCCATGCTGTGATCTACTCTGGGTAACTCCTCAGTCTTCTGATGGGAGTAGGATTGGAGACAAGGGGAAAAAAGGGATAGGGAGAAAGATGTTGATGCCAACTGGCTGTGTGAAAATACAGGCCATGAGAGGAGGGAGGAAGATTGAGAAGCAGATATTCAGTTTATGGGCCAAGACTAGAAGAACAAGCAGTCAAGTCTTCAGAAGCTTGAATTTGCATGTGTTAGATTCTTTGGCATTTTCGTAGGTGTTGAGAACAACTGCACCAACACTGCAACAGCTGTGCACTCCCTACAGTTATGGCTTTCACTATATGCAGGAATGCTGGGGACACAGGAACTGAAACATTGGGATTCATGTCCCTTAGTATTCGCTGCAAACTTCCAGGGACCATATATCAGGAAACAATTTTAGTAGGATATTACAGGATATATCAGATTGTGGTTATAAGCCTTCTTTTAAATAATGAATTCAGATTAGGGAGACTAAGACTAGATCTGTGCCTGTGGGGCAGGGAATGACAGTAGGAGCCTGACTGAGATTTCACAGTCCCAGAGAAGGACCCAAAAGCGAGAAAGAGATCAGGAAGGGCTAAGTAAAGCACATGCAATCTCACATCCTTTATGTTAGCAAATTACTGTGAAATATTGACAAAATATGCATCTTTCTCAGAAAGAATGACAGAAGATGGCAACCTCTTGGCTTACTTTGTTCCAGTAGAACATTCCTTTGTGCATGTGTACTAGCTAACCACTTTGATGACCTGCACCTAATATGGATTATTTGAGTTTATGAACTTAATTTTATCTTTGGAGATCATATAATCATTTAAGTTGGAAAAGACCTTTAAAATCATCAAGTCCAACTGTTAACCCAGCACTGACAAGTCCATCACTAAACCATGTCCCCAAGTGCTACATTTTTTAAATATCTACAGGGATGGTGACTCAATTCCCTGGGCAAATGAAAGGAATGATTTTAATTATTACCAAATACAAGTTCAGCTCTCTAGTGTTTAACATGTGCCACAACTGGCAAACCTATTTAGTATTCTTAATTTAATTATTAATGCTTTTTAACATATGTTAAATTTGTTCTGTGCATTAGATTTTGTATAGACAAATGCAGTTAACTTGCCTTTTAAACTTTATTTACTCTTATTCTCTAGATACTACTCGGAAGTGAAGTCAAATAATGTTTCAGAAACCACTTGAACTCATTTCAAATTTTGTAAAAAATTTACTTGGGTCCCAGATATAATTTACCACTGAATGAATAATGTACTTTTACGAAAGATTAATTTAGACTTATGATAAACTCAGTTGTAAACCTTTTTAGGGGAATGACAGTTATTGGTATTTTTTTTTGGAGGTCATGAGAAATTCATGTCCTATTTCCTTTCTAATGATTAAGTGACATGCTCCTTGCAAACAGTAGAAATACTTTTTCCAATATAATGTCTTGTGGCTACAGTAGAGTATTACTATTTTTTCAGTGTAATGTGTGATACAATGGAGCTGAAGCATAAGATTTTGATCTTAGCAGTATAAATTAATAAATGTAATGTAGGAAAACACTTATTGTGATATCCTTTATTCCCTAAATATTTATATGGCTTTTCTCCATTCATGGATTCTTTTCAAAACAGGATTACCTGTGCATCTTTGCTATTGATAGGAAATAATTCAGTTCAGCCTAGAAAATCCTTAATAATGTAACAAGTTCTTGAGCAGCATGAGGCCCATATGATGCATGATATCACTAAATTTTAGGTCTCATTGCAAAATTTGGCTTGAACTTTCAGATTGTAATACTTGCCATGTGTGCTCAAATCCAAATATAGAACACTGAATTATTTTTACACAATCAGTTTTTACTGTATTCATTTATCATTAGATGCATTTACCATTAGATGCCTGGCATTTAGCATGAGAATACCTGATGACTGATTCTGCATTCATGTAGGTTTAAATTTAGGTTTAAATTTTACATATTAGACCCTGCCTCAAAGAAAATCTCATCAGAAATTAATTGATTAAAATCAGTATCTACCAAATTAATGGGGAGAGAGCACATGGAAGGGTCTGTGGATGGGAAGGAGGAGACTTGGATAAAGGGGGAAAATGGAAATGAAGAAGGGGACTAAAACATTTCTAGGAGCAAGACAGTGAGCAAGTGAGGAAAGGAGAAGCATAAAGCTGTTAGGGCAGGGCTAGTTCTGGCATAGGATAGCTTTGAATTAGTAAGGGCAGTGACTGAAAGATATCTGGGATCAGGGAGGAAAAACAGAAAAAATAGGAACAGGTAAAGGGGTAAGTATTCGTCATAGGTCAGAGAAAATTAAGCAAGCTTAAATGAGTTATTTTAAATATTAAAAAGACCACCTCTGTGGTAAAAGACTTCTACAGACCACTCAGTATGCTTCTTTTATGAAGTTGCTTCAAATCACTCTGTTGTATATAATGTACTCCTCAGTACATTATGGGTTATAGCTACCCTAGCATTCAAAGTCTGAAGAAGCATGCCAAGGTAGGTTGAGTAAAGAAACTTGAAGCTGAGTTGACAGGCTCATATAGGTCCAGTTTAGGCAAAAAGTGGTACTGAGAAAATGGGCAGAGATTAGAAAGAAATAGAATCTCGATTAGGTTAGGAAAGAGATCATCAACTCCAATCTATGACCTAACACCACCATGTCAACTAGACCATGACGCTAAGTGCCTCATCCAGTTTTACCTTAAATACCTCCCTGGGTGGTGACTCTACCACCTCCCTTGGCAGTCCATTCCAATCACCCTTTCTGTGAAGAAATTCCTCCTAACTTCCAACCTAAACCTCCCCTAGTGCAGCTTAAGACTATGTACTCTTGTCCTATCACTAGTTGCCTGGGAGAAGAGGATGACCCCCACCTGGCTACAACCTGTTTTCAAGTAGTTGTAGAGAGCGATAAAGTCTCCCTTGAGCCTCATTTTCTCCAGGCTAAACACCCCCAACTCTCTCATCCTCTCTTCATAGGACTTGTGCTCCAGACCCTTCACCAGCTTTGCTGTCCTTCTCTGGACGTGTCCCAGCACTTCAGTGTCTTTCTTGTAGTGAGGGGCTCAGAACTGGACACAGCACTTAAGTGCTCACTTAAGTGGCCTCACCAGTGCTGATTACAGGGGAAGAATCCCTTCCCTGGTCCTGCTGGCCACACTATTCCTGATACAGGCCAGGATGCAACTGGCCTTCTTTGCCCACCTGGGCACTGATGGCTCATGTTCACCTGCTGTCAACCAGCACTCCCAGGTCCTTTTCCAGTGGGTCGCTTTCAAACCACTCTGCCCCAAACTTTTAGAGTTGCATGGGGTTTGTGGCCAAATTGTAGGACCTGGCAATTTGCCCTGTAGAACCTCATACTATTAGCCTCAGCCCATCTATCCAATCTCTGCAGAGCCTTCCTATCCTCCAGCAGATTGACACTCCCACCCAACTTTGTATTGTCCGTACATTTGCTAAGGATACACTCTATCCCCTCATCCAGATCATCAGTAAAGATATTAAACAGGACTGGGCCCAGCACTGATCCCTGGGTGACAGCACTAGTGACTAGCTAGTTTGTTTGTTTGTTTGTTTGTTTTGCATACTGCTCTTAAAATCAAACTAGACAGCTGAAAAATATGTTGCAAAAATAAGTTAAGGACACAACTAAAGTGATGAAAGCAGAGCTTAATGTTTAGAAATGACTGAATGCTTTTGCAACTTCAGCACCTTCCCCTTCTAACATACTTGTAAGATTTTTTTCTTGTTCACAATTCAGACGAAGAGGGGAATGGGCCTACTCTGGGAATTCATCAATATTGAGTAAAGAAAACAAAATGGTTTTTTTTTAAACTGACTTCTGCATCACTTGTTGCAAAAGTTGGAAAGCATAATCTAAGCAGACAAAGGAATGCAGAGAAGTAGGGATAATTTCAGGGTAGAAGGAGTTTCCACTTGTTCTGAGAAATTATATTCTAAGCCTGCTACTGACATCAAATCACTATCTTATGCCTGACAGGTGATTAAATCAGACATTTCCTAGGTGTGATTGTATGTTCCTCATTTTAAGATTCCTAACCTAAGATAAAGATTTGCAGATGTGGAAAATGGGCTGCAATGTATGAATGCTCAGAACCTTGAATATCAGGTCTTGAGTGTCTCATCCTGACCCTCAGGAGATAATGTATGCCTTGATCTTGATCTCTCTGTGTTATAATTGTAGAAGTCAGTACTGTAAAGGCAGTTGTGAAAATAAGTTTGTGAACTTTTTGGAATATCATATGAAGTGTGAAAAAGATGCACCAGAGAAGTAACTCTGAGAAAATTAATAACTCTTAGAAGAAATTAATAACTATATCTTTAGAGCAGGATGTGAATAGTATGCTTTAGGTAATGCATGGAACAACATGTGGAACAACAAAGTGAAAGCAAAACATTGAATTATTACCTATTCAAGTGTTTACTGGCCACCAGGAGTCCCAAATAAATTGGAGATTATGCAGAAAAAAACCAGCATAGAGTCAAAGACATACTCATACTGCATATGCAAAAGGGTCTGTGGAAAAGTTGCGGTCTGACTCTGGAATGGCCTTACATTTGAGTATTCAACCTTGCAACCATTTTAATGTCCTTTGATTAGAATTTTTTTCATATAAAAATGTGCATATAAATGTGTATATTTCGGCACAAATGTTTAGTACACAGATTCTAATTGGGTGATTACATTCTGTTTCTGTAACAAACTAGATATTTTCCTATTCAAGATTTAGTTTTAGTAGACCCTTAGGCCTAATCCAGGCTTGAATTTTACTAGTCAAGCATGATTATAACAGGCTTTTCACCATACTTTTATAAATTATTTGGGATTAGCTTTCAATATAGTTTGCACTAAGTTTCTTAATTGAATAAACTGTCTTTTTTAGTGTGTTGGCAGTTAAGGTTTTGTCCTGTAGCTGGTGGTAACATCATGTATGCCAGATTACCTCACCTGGACATTTTGGAGTTTCTACTTTACAGGTTATGATTATAATTCTCCCCTTCAGTGTGTACAGGTTAAAAAATAAAGCTGTGAGATGTCAAGGTAAATGTACATCTGATACTATTGCCATGTTTATTTGTTTGTTCTGCAAAAAAAAGTGATTCACTTGACGTACTGAGTGATTTTAAAAGCCACACTAAAAGCACACACAAGATTTGAATATAATGGGCTTGCAGCAGAACAGCAGCTGTCTGCAGTTTGAAATAGTGTCAAGCGAAACAGAAAGTTGTTCTGTGTTTTTGTGTGTGTCTCAGAGGTGGTAGTCTGCCTTTTACTTTTCTAAATACAGTACAGATAGAGTTTAATTTGTGCAGGTGAGGCTTAAGAAAGTGTGGGCAGCATTGTTACAAAAAATAATTCACAGCTGGAAAAAAGAAATTTTAGATGGCTGCTGCTGGAGGAGGGCTTAGCCAGAGAAAGGCTCATCCTGTCCTTATTTTGAAAACATTGCAATCCCATCTTTTGCCAAGTAGTCATAACTGCCAGTTATTGCATAACCTGCCATAAATGCAGAAAGGCTTTCCATCTGAGTCAGAGAAAGGCTAACAATCAGTATTTCCATATGTTTTTATTCCCAGTGTTAGAGGACTCCCAACCAGTATGTCTTAAAAAATGTATAATAGCTTTACAATGTTTTTATGTTTAGAAACTGACAAGATCCCTTGCAGTAACTGCAATCTCCTCTTGATATAGCTTCTGAAGAACCTGAAAATCTGCTCTGACTGGAATTGCAACATACTGAAATTTCTATTTTGCTGAGTATTCTGCAAAGTCTAAATTGTCAAGCTTCAAAGGCAGAAAATTGAAATTAAAATTGCAATAAAAAATTCAAAAACTTAAAAGACATTTTGCCGTAACATAGAAATATGCTTCTGAAACATGAAACTTACTCTGAAATTAAAAATAAGTGTTCCAGTCACAAAATGAAATTTGTTCTGAAAGTGTACACTGCTGTAATAAGTTTTGTTATTGGTACCATGCCTTTCTGTGCAGTTTTTTAAAAATCAAATTTATTTTCCAGTGGAAAATTGTAGAGTCAAAAATTTGTTAATCTGTTCAAATTGTACCATCTTTTTTACCTAAACTATAGAATAAATGTATTTCTTTGATATGGAAATTAATTTCTAACAAGGAAGAGGAAATCTCTTCCTGAGCATATAAGCTTTCATAAAGTTGTGCAGGATTAGCAGTTGTGCATGGCGATGTACTTGAACACAGTTTTCCCAGTCCTTCAAATTGTATGACAAGATTATAAGATAAAAACATATACAAAGTTCTGTTTCCATTGCAAATGTTCAATTTTTCTTGTAAAATGAATGGACTGGAGAAAAAAAAAAAGTATATAAATTCTGGATGCCTGAGAGCATGAATTCCTCATTTCACATTCACAGGACAGAGAGGATGCGAAAGTGCTGGACTCCACCCAGGCTTGAAGACTTGAGTTCTTCAAAAGCATGTACAACAGGTCTTCTGCATTCCCCAAAACTCCTCTTCAGATTTTTAGCTAGAATATAGGATAAGTTAGAGTTTTTGAGACAACTCTTAGCAACTCAGCTCTTGTCTTCTGCCAGGTGTAGTGTAAGGCCTAGAAGCTCAAGATATTCAGATGAATATCTGAAGCTGGCAGGTGGAGTTGGAAAACATGATTGTTCCTGTAAATTAGCAGAAATTGAGTAATCTCCATGAAACAGTTTCAGTGAATCAGTATTCTCATAGAGAAGAAAATAGATCGTATAACCTCCAGTGGCAACTTTCTTCTGTGACACAGATGTTTTGACAAATTATCTGCTGAAGCCCTTTTACAGCAGGTGAGGTACAATTAGCCAACTGTCTCTCCTTGGTTCTGTCAGATGTGACAGACTAGAACAAGATAGGACCATTTTTAGAACTCATAATGCTGTGAAGCAATGTGGCTAGAAAAGACTATGAAGAGACATGTCAGTGCCAGATGAGTGATTAGCTCAGTAACTGACATACTTCATAGTTGACAAATGAAAGTTAAGGCTCGTTCAGAGGTGTAATTTGAGCTAACCATACACAGTGCTGGGTTCTAACTGAGGAATTAAGACCTGATGTTGTCAGAGATTGTTTGATGATTGCAGCAGGAATTGGAAAAGCAAACAGGGTGTTCGAATGTTTAAACAGACAGATAGAAAATGGTGCTATGTTACACATAAATCAATTATAACCACTCAGCTGGAGTAAGACATTCCGTTTTGGTCAAAAAAGATAATTCCAAAACCAGAGTAGGTATATAATAGAATCACAGAATCATAGAATGGCTTGGGTTGGAAGACACCTTAAAGATCATCTAGTTCCAACCCCCGTACTGTAGGCAAGGACACCTTCCACTAGACCAAGTTGCTCAGAGCTCCATCCAACATGGCCTTGAACACTTCTAGGGATGAGGCATCCACAACTCTTCTGGGCAACCTGTGCCAGTACTTTATAACCCTTACAGTAACAATTTTTTTCCTAATACCTCATCTAAGCCTACTCTCAGTTTGAAACTCTTCCCACTCGTCCTGTCACTGTGTGCTCTTTTAAAGAGTCTCTCTTCATCTTTCTTATAGGTTTCCTTCAGGTACTGGAAAGCTGCAAATAAGTCACACTGAAGCCTTCTCTTTTCCAGGCTGAACAATTCCAATCCTCTCGGTCTTTCCCCTTAGGAGAGATGCTTCATCCCTCTCATCACCTTGGTGGCCTTTCTCCGGACTCATTCTAACACATCAATGTCCTTCCTGTGCTGGGGATCCCAGAG
>WEIV01021791.1:3204-18141 GCA_013390005.1 Calyptomena viridis
TCTGAAAACATTCCCGATTTGCATCTAAGATGCAATGCCTCACTACACAGCCAAATTCCCACATTTACAACGCCAAAGCTATTTTGGGTTTGTGAATGCTATGCCAGTGAATCTAATATCATTTGGTGGAGAATTCTTGTCCACACAGAAAAATTATACTATGTTTGGCCTTAAATACTTTGCAACTATTCATCTACGCTTCTTTCAGTGAAACTTATGTTCAATGTTGTCTTCATGTACAAGGAAGTAGGAATAATAATACCAGATTCAGTGGATTGTTCATTACATGAATTAAGTTCACAACCCCTTAAAATACATAGGAACAACTTAAAGCTAGGACTGAATTCTCAGTGTACCAGCAGATGAAGATCTTGGTTTAACCATCTTCTTCTATTCCCAGTAATTCTACTTGCATAAGTGTGTGTGTGTGTGAGGACAAAATAAAATAAAAACTTCCACCTATTTGTATGTGAAGACAATTCCAGTGGAGTCTAAAGAACTGCACAAAGTCTTACACAATTTAAAAAAAAAAATCCACAAAACGATGCCATTTTAATTTGTATTTGAGTATTAGTAATGAGTATTTGAACTGTCTGCCCTTTAGATACATGTAACTCATTTAACTTATTCATGAGAATTTAAAATCGAAGAAAGAAAAAGGAATTTGTCCTCAAAGTCCTAATTTTTACAATGCAAATGTGAGCATCACATTCTCAGATACGACTCTCACTAAAAATTTTATTTCTTGCAAGCTACATGTTTAATGGCAAAGAAGTCACTAAAAAGGTACCAGACTTCATCTATTCAGCTGTCTTCTTGTGCTAAGTTCCTATGTTTTATGTGGTGGTCATTGTGATCTGAATAATTACATATAAAAACCATAAATAAAAGAGAAAAGAAGACCTTGAAAAAGGTGTAATGAATGAACTGTGTAAAGACTTCACTGCACATTAAAACACAAGTTATAAAAACTAATGTTTCTTAGTCAGTCTTTATTTGGAGTTATGTCTATCAGCTGCACTAAAATATTCAAGAGGAAGAAAGAGAGCTATACTATTTGGTTTCCATATATTTAAATGTATACAATATTAGACTTCATACAACGTCCAACTGATGGGATATTACCCTTGCCAACCTTGTTATACAATCTCAAGAAATTTGATTTCTACTACTGCAGAAGGCACATTTGAAATAAATGCAGCAAATTGGGCTTTGATTAACTTTTTTTTGAGTTTGATCTCATCTAGAGTCAAGCTCTTTCACAGTTCTTTAGGTAACTTTCCTTTAAATTCTTTGTAGATGTTCAGAGTGATGGTCTCAGAGTGGTGCCTAGTCCCAGAGCTCCCTACCAAGGACACACTAGAGAATAAGAAAATAAAGGCACTTAGAAGAGAAAATTAAAAAGAAGAAAATTATGGTAGTGGAAGATCATGCATAAGGAATGAAATGTACTTGTTAAACTCTATGTCTCTTCAGAGCTTTTCCACCATGTGTATGTTAAACACTTCTGCAGCTGTATGTGAACTTCCATCATAGACTGGCACAAGCATATGACCTGCATTCTCTGAGATAATTGGACTTGAATCTGCTGTGTACAAGGATTTTATTCCACAAAACCAATAAGAAAAGCCAGTGTTCCATGTCCAGAATGACCATGGAACAAAACAGTGTGAATCTGTGTTTTTCTAGATAAACCTTAAAATACTTACAGTGTTATTAAACATTATTCCAAGTGTTATCCAAATTCTGGAAATCAATCTCCACAGGATTTTACAAATATTCAAAAATGCTGAGATATATTTTTTTTTAGGCTTTGATATTAATTGTCTGTTTTCAAACCAAAGATTTCAGGATAAAAAGAAGTGGTATAGGAATTTTGGCATCTATTTGACTGCATTTTTGTAAGCAAATCTCTAAAACTCAAAAACATTAACTAAAATCTGCTCACAAAATCAGTGTGTTTTTAAAGAAAAAAAAAGGGTCTTATAACTCTTTGAACAATTTATAAAATTTTTCACATTAATATTTTCTCTTTTCTATAAATTTAGCTATAAAAGGTTGTTTCTTAAGATTTCAGTTCTTTAAGATGATGCATAGCTTGTATCTGCTACATTCATTTAAACTAATGCTTTCCCTTGTAAAGCCAGTCAGTTCTGACACTTGTTTGAGCAAAGAGCTCTATCTGGGGATCTCTAAGGGATAAAACACTTATGAACAACCTAGACATATTCTAAATACTCTCCTTATTTTTTGAGATGCAGAGATCCTGAAAGATTGCAGTTTTCACTGGAGATACATATGGGCAAGATTTTTAGTCTTGTAGGTGATAACCTGTCTAACAGTGTGCCCAAAGGGGTCACTTGCTACTTATTGTGAGGAGGTTCACTGCCACAGCTTTGTCCTGCCCTAACTTGTGCTGTATGAGGCAACGTCCAGAGATTTTCAGAGGGATAGGATGCAGCAGCAACCACTACAATTACATGATTTTGAAAGGACTGTATGAGGTCACTACATCAAAGTTCTTCTTATGCAGCAAACTTTACTCGTTCAGACACTGATGTTCTGCTTCAGGATGCATAAATTACCCTCTTTCAGTGCTATGAAAACATTATTCTGAAGACAGGCAACACAGCCACTGTTTTATTTTATGTATTCTGAATAGGATACACACAAGAAAACACTGTTTTAGGGTTAGAAGGACATTATACTGGGTTCAGTGGAGACTCAGTATAAAGCATTGTATGCTGTAGATGATACCAGCCTGTGTCACTCGGTTTTAGAGAATAATTCTAGGCTTGTTGCTTTTATTTGAATACATATAGTCTATAAGGCGTGTGAATGCAACAGTGTTAAAAGATATAATAGCACATGTAAAAATTAATATTTTATTATCTTAATTGAAATATAATTAACAACAAATTAAAGTATTCACTTCTGGCATTTTGAATGATTGGCTGGTACAATCACATTCTCATGCATGTGTCAGTGGAGCTGTGAAGGAATTGTAGGGAACGAAACAGAGCAAAAGGCTTTGAATAAGAGAAGCATTAACCTCAGACAATCTTCTAATAATGCATTTGCCTTGGATGAACGTTGGAAGCTAAATCTGTTATAGCTGGGAAGAGAAACAGGTCATGAGAACTTGAAGGATGTATCCAAAAAAAGTTTTTCCATGAAATTTGGATCTCTCCATATACTAACATGTCTATAACATTTACAGTAGAAGATTTCTTGTGGCTTTTAAAATAAATGTTTTTTGTGTTAAATGTCTAATATATATGTTCAAAATGCATAACACGGTTCTTTTATTACCTTATTCTAAATTCCAAGTATTATATCCTATCCTTTTCATTATTTTGCCATTTAATACTTGTTCTATAGAAGTCCTCTACGTCTAAGCATAAAAAATGCAGAGAAAGTAGACTTAAAATATGGTAACATGCAATAAATATAAAGGAATACACAAAGAATTCTTTATAGGAATAGTAAAGGAAAGATCCTTTACTCTTCGTACACTTAGCATATAAATACATATGCATACACCTTAGAAAACAAAAAGCTGAAAGCTCATTTTGGGTCTAGAAGCTAGACTGTGTTATTTTTAAAAGGCTATGGAGATATTGTCAATTTCTGTGTGATCGCCTAGCATGACAGTGGTACCCAGGAGGTGAAAGATCAACTTCTTTGTCATGCTTGTACTGTGAGTACATGCCTGTGAGCCATTAGGAATTTCATCGTAGCAGGAGAGTTTGCTATTCACCAAACTACAGAACGTTTTCTGTAGGGATTTTCTTTTAATATGTTTCACTGTATTGTCAGAAGGGTAATAAACTGTGACAAAGGTTTTCATGTTTTTGAATGAAAAACATTTATAGAATGAAAATTGTTGCTTGGTAAGTCAACTATGTAACCTCATTCAATATGAAAAGAAATGTCAAATACTTAGTGTTTAGTCCTAGGAAAGAACCTCATTTTTAATGTAGCACTAAAGAAAAGTACAATTGAAAAAATAAACAGTGAGCTAGAAAACTACAATTACATGAGACACACTGTTTGCATTCTACGCATTTTGAATAATGATATTTTAGAAAGGTTCCTATCCATGCTACCATGGATTTCAGGACAAAAAGTTCTCAAAAAAAACCATTCTGTCAGAAGAGAGAACTGAGGTTTTTTATCACGGATGTATCATAGATGAGAAATACTATGCACTAATTCAATGTAAAATAAAACTACATATACAATAAAGTACAATACATTTTTCTAACACCCTATAGCTGTGTGTTATCACTGGATTGTTTGTTACCAACCACAGAAACTGCTTTTCATCCACAGATTTCAAATATTGGCAATGAAACAGGGGCCATTGCTTGTTTTTTTTGTCCCTAATCTGATTGGGATGGTACATCTTTACAGGCAGAATTAGATTCCTGGGAAAAGATGTCATGTCACTCAGTCAGGATCACATAAGAAATCTCAGTACAGTAGGCAATTTGTGCTGAATTCTAACTCCTTCCAAGGCCCAAGTTCACTCAGGTTCCTTGCCACCTCTATTTACCATTTATAGCAGTCTCATTTTTGTTTCTAAGTCAGTTTGAGGTTAAGCATATGCTTAGAAATCTGGCTCAGTTGAGATTCAAGTAACTGACCTGAAATTGCACATTTTATGTGATATAAATAAAAAATTTGTAATCATTATAGCAACATCTGACAGACTTTGCAGTAACAAACTCAGTAGGAACACATTCCAGAGTAGAAGACGACAACAGAGGAATTGCTCAACTGAATTTCCTTTTTTATTTTATTTTTTTTAAGCTTCTTCCACTGGCTTTGTCAGTTGAACAGTAGTTCTCACTTACCAACCACCAGGTTATTAGATGTTCTTAATTCTACATAAATTCTGAACAGCAACCTCTAAATAAATTAGCGTTTTCAAGTGCCATGGATGAAAGCACTTATAATTATTCAAAAAATCTGGTTGAATGCCATTTTGAAATCTAGATTTCTGTTTGAAATACACTAAAATATGTATCGCATTATTTGATGAATAATTAATTAAAGAGTTGAGTTAAAGGAATAAAACCATACTAGAGCAGAATTTAATGGGAAAGCTAGCCTTGTCCTTCCTTTCTCCTCTTGTTCCAACTACACACCTCCCACCACTCCTTCACATTGCCATTTAAAGCTTGTTTTTCCAATTACATTGATGTAACAACAAAAGTCAGAGTATGCAAGGACAGGCAAATCACCTAATTATTATGTTTACTGGTGCTACAGCCAGAGATTTGACTACTTAGACCACAGGGTTCACTTTGAGAAACTTTCTCTAGGAGGCTGAAGGTGTCTGTATGTCAGAGAAGGGGAAGAACATCTTCAACAGTGGGCTTGCCAAGCTGAAGAGGGCTTTAAAACTGCTGGGGGAGAGGAACCTCAATCCATCCCAATCTTACCACTTTGATGTCAGTGGCAACAAGCAGTTTGATGCCAGTGGCAGCAAGAGATGTTCAGAACCCAGAGATGGAATTGCTGACATTGCAATCAGTAAACCAGTTTCATTGGGGGCCCAACTTAAATGCTTTTATGCAAACACATGACATCCTTGTCTCCAAATTGCAGACATATGGATTTGACAGATGGAGCACTCAGTGAATAAATAGTTGGCTGGATGGTCACACTCATGAGTTGCCATCGAAGGCTCAATGTCCAAGTGGAGATCAGTGACAAATAAAGCTTTTCCAGGTTTAATATTGGAACTGGCACCATTTAACATCTTTGTCAGTGACATGGACAGTGGGTTCAAACGTGCCCTCAGCAAGTTTGCTGACAATACCAAGCTGTGTGGTGCTGTCAATGTACTGGAGGGAGGGGATGCCATCCAGGGGGACATTGACAGGTTTGAGAGGTGAGCCTCATAAGTTCAACAAGGCCATGTTCAAGGTCCAGCACATGAACTGGGCCAAGCCCAAGCACAAATACAGACTGTGAGAAGGAGGAGTTTGGGGTCTTGATCTTGTTGAGAAGTTCAGCATATGCTAGCAATGTACACACACAGCCCAGAAAGCCAACAGCTTCTTTTGACTACATCAAAAGAAGTGTGGCCAGCAAGTTGAGGGGGGTGATTCTGCCCCAATACTCTACTCTCTTGAGAGCTCACCTGGAGTACTCTGAGACTTTCAACATAAAAAGAACATGGACCTGCTGGAGCAAGTTCAAAGGAGGGCCAGGAAGGTGATCAAAGGGCTGGAGAATATCTGTTATGAAGACAATCTAAGAGAGGAGGGCGGTCCAGTCTGAAAAAGAGAAGGCTCCAGGGACACCCTATAATCAGTCTTTCAGTACCTAAAGAGGACCTACAAGAAAGATGGAGAGGGACTTTTGATAAGAGCATGTTGTGATAGGACAATGGGTAATGGCTTTAAACTGAAAAAGATTAGGTTTAGATTAGATATATAAAAGAAGTTATTTGCTGGGGGGGTGGTGAGACTGGAGTAGGTAGCCCAGAGCAGCTGCGGATGACCCATCCCTGGAAGTGTTGAAGGCCAAGTTGGATGGGGCTCTGAGCAACCTGGGCTAGTGGAATGTGTCCCTACCCACGTCAAGGGAGTTGGAACTAGATGATCTTTAAGGTCCCTTCAAACACAAACTAGTCTATGATTCTGTGCATTTAAATAAAGGTGTTTTAATAAAGTGAGACCTAAAGTTCTTAAATTAGGTTTCAGCAACAAATTAATTCTAGACTGAATTGACATTTCATTGCTAAATTAGTCCTTTTTATGTCATGGTGGAACTGAAAAGGTTAATGAGAACCTGCCATTTACACTACAAAGTTCCTTGCAATATTGATTTTTCTTACCTTGTTCAAAAGATCATGTGCTGCCTAGCAGGGTCTGTGTTTCTTAAGTACACATGTTGATGCTGTCTATCTATGGAGCATGTTTACAAGACTGTAACAGCATCAACCACAATTACCTATGGAGTGCTCTTAACTCTCTGTAAATGTGAAATAGCAGCAAGGTCTCTTGCCTGCTGCTCACCACCTAGTTTGCCAGTCCCATTTGTCTTCAAGGGATCACACTGGTAATTCCATGTAAGGAAAGGATAATGCAGTTGAAAATTACTTTCAAAAGCAGCAGACCAGGCTTCCTCCTTGACAAATGCTGGTTAAATAGGAGGAACTAAGAGAAAAATATAAGCATGTAAAACTCTAAAAAAGAGAGAGACTGTAAGATTTTTTATGTTCATTTCAGATAGAATTCAAACTGTTGTTAACATGAAATGTCATATTATTGTCTAACTCTACAGGCCATATTCAAAATATATGGATTAAATACAAGTGAGGCATGTAACACTTCTACATAAAGCTAAGCAGTAAGGGAAAACTAAGATCTTATTTTTAACAGTAATCTCATAGTGAATTAGGAGGTAAACCTGAGGATATGAGAACTGCGTTCAGAAGTCCCTATTCTACAAAATTCCTTTAGTTTTAGTCAAACAGTGGCATAGCTGTAGAAATAGGGTATCACCAAACAGGTCCAGTGTAGAAACACCTGGATTTTAAAGTGTAAGTTTTCTCATATTGTAACATATACCAGTTATAGTATTTTGAAACTCAATAATTGGAAGTACTTCAAAACAAGAGGAGCAGCTCAGGTTCCTCTTGAGAATACGACTCAAGAAAGTGCTTGCACTACTTTCACTACAATCAGTGGGAAATAAGTAGTTTTCCTGAACAGCTGAGGTGGTTTCTTTGGGTTTTTTTCCCCTTACCTGATCAGAGCCTATTAAAGCTCTGTTCACTCATTACTATTACTCAGTCACATGAGCAATCAATTAGACCAAAGAGATGTTTACTAAAACCAGACCACCACCTGATTTGAAAATAGCTTTTTCATAATTCTTCTATGATAGTCTATGTTGCTCAGATTTCATTAGGATAAATCTTTGATGTTTTTAATTTTATATATGTATATATATATATACACACTCACAAAAATGAAGTTTACGTTTTTATAGGTTGATGATGCATCTCACTATTCTATTTCCAGCTTTCAGTGTTGACAGTAGAAAGTCGAAAGTGGCTTGGAAAATCAAGCAGATTATACTAAAGCCAACAGCCATCCAAGTAAGTCTTAGTTCACTTCTTAGTTCATCTTGCAGAAAAATGCTTGCAGGATCAGGGCCCAAATTATATCTAGGTTTATATTCAAATTCTTTCTGCTGACGCAGGCTCTCATGAATTTTTCTAACAATTCTGTTCAAAGTGTCACTATTCACCAGACTAAGAATTCAGAAATAAGGAGATAAAATAACATAAACAACAAAAAAGGATTGGTTCCAGGACGAAACCTCTCTGTTAGTTTTATATTTGATATGCAACTTCAAATATGAAGACAGAGATCTATACTGAAATATGCCTTTTCAACTTTGTTCATAATCTGTTCATAAAACAAAAATTTAGTCTCCAAATTATAGAGAAACCATTTCAAAAACCACATATGATGTCATATTTTTGTTGTGATTTTCAGTTTATGATTTTAGAACTTTGTACCCTTTTCCTCAAACAGCTTCACATAATCTGGTTATAATAAGCCTTTGCAAGCCAATGTATCATGATCATTTACTCACCCCAGAGCAAATGTAAGATATTAAACACTAGCATTGAGTGAAAAAGATATTAAATGGAAAAGAAACACACAGTGTTTAATTCCCTTGTAACTTTTACAAATATACGGAGAGAGAAGGAAAACATGGAAAAGTTAAAATGCTGGTTTGGAACTTTACATTTCTGTCAGTAAAAATTTGCAGAAATGGTAAAAATGCATTAAGTAATAATAAGGGTTGAGATATGACAAAATGAGGTGTTGTTCAAGACAAAAAAACATGACATATAACAAGTGTTTCTTCTTGCTTTCTGTATTTAATACATCTTGAAAATAATTTTTAATGCTCTTCATTTAGTCAGTTTGCTGAGGAAATGTCAAAAATATGCATTTACTTTACCAGAAAGTATATTGAACAGGACAGTGGTGTCCCATTGAAAAGTATTCCAGCAACCCAAATTCATTTTCATATTGTAAACACATCCCTTGCACAGATGATCTATGAATCCTAAATACACATATTAGAATTCACACACAAGTAAGAAATTGTAGACTCAGCTCTTTAAATTTATTTTTGAAGAAATGCAAAATATTATAAAGGAAAGGTTTCTTAGCATATGAAAAAACTTGAGGAAGGATTTTCTAAAGAAAAACTCCAGGGGTACAATGTCTTAAAGACCCCAGATCTGTCTAGGTGTGCAAAGTGCCTACTGAAAGGGAATTTGGACATAATTTTTTGTTGTTACTATTATTTAACTGTATGCACCTATCTGAGATGCTATATAAGAGATATAGCCACAATAAGCTGCTATATTATCAATAAAAAGACGAAACATCTTGTCCAGAGGGTGATTCAAATTTTCAGGGGTTTGAAAGTGTTTGTTTGTGTCCATGGACCACATAGCAATTTAGGACAATTACAATCCTAAAATAGATTCCTCAGTAGGATGTTTAACTCTTCATGACATAATGCACTCTTCTGTGCTGAGCTTCTCTCTGACTCTGAATACACTTCCTTTACTACTTATATCCTTTTGGATTTTCAAAATGCAAGCTTGTATTATTTGTCCAACCCCACAGCTGGGTACTGCTCATTTGTGTAAATACAGTAGACTTTCAGCCTTAAAAAACATTCTGTTGGAACAATTCCAGAATGCTCCTGACTATACTCAAATAGGGATAGAAATGCAGCAATGTGTTACACAGCAGTTAGAAAGGTAGGCTCTTTCAGAATACAAGTCTTTTCCCATGTGACATGTCAAAGATAGATCTGCTGTTTTCTTCTGTTTTGTATTAGAAGAGTCAAGGCCGACCATATTTCTCACAGGAAAACGAGGTATGGTACATATGGGAGCAACTCTGATGATTTTACATTCATGAAACCTGAAGTCTCTTGAGGTATAGGTTTCAGAGCTACTGTATGTAGGAAAGCAAATTCTGCTAGAAACTTGAGAAAAAACCCTGTTTGACAAGATCAGTCTTAGGAAGTACTTTAACTGCTTGTGGATAGTGACCTATGAAGGTTTATGATAAAAATATGTCACTGAATAATAAATATGTAAAGCTATATATATGTATTCCATACTAATCTGGACAGAAGGTCAAATAAGGTCAAACTGCAAAATTCTAGGTTTTTTGTTTTGTTTTCTCAGATTCAAAAACTAATATAGCAACAAAAATATCAATAATTTCTCTGGAATCAGAGTTCATCAGGTAGTTATGAGGCTAGACATGGCATGACTTGATCTCCACCTCTACTGTATATTAAATCGCTACAGCGAGAATTCCCTTGCTAAATAATAGGGGACTGTAGAGTGTAAGTTTGAAAGGCCAAATGCTAAGGTCTAGTTCTCTGAGCAGGATTGTGCTTTAAAAGAAACTTAAAATGTAACTTAAGAAAAACTTTGTCTTTCTTTCTATTTATATTTTTGCCATTATTTTCCACATCATTGCATCTAATGTTAGGAGGAACTGAAGCACAAAAAGTCTCAGTGATGCTGACCGAGCCAGTGACTCACTCGTCACCCAATGATATCTTTCATTTGGTGAAATCCTCAGGGATGAGGCAGAAGAACAAAGACGTACCTTTGTCACTCTGGGAGGGAGACAGTCAAAGATGTTTCAAAAAGGTACATTTTTCTAAATTTCAAGCTGAAGCCTGATTCAGGTTTAAATGCTGCTTTTAGATGTAGTCCTAAGTATGGAAGAAATGAGAACGTACAAAGCCTCTTGAGGCGTTGCTGAGGAGTACCTTTAAGGTCATTTAAAAGTGATGACTTTTCTACAGCACAGTTCCTTTTTATGCTGGAGTGAGAGTAAGGGCTTTATCAGCTTACGTCTGCCTAATTAAATATGATTTTAGACTGGTAAAGCATTCTCACCTTAAAGAAACCCTAAGTGCATGGGTTTAGGTAGGATTTAAGTTATCTGGATATAATGTGTATATATAACAAGGGTTTGTGAGCCTTTACTGCACAAGGTCTGTCCATGCAAAAGCATGGAGCAGTACAGTAGGACATGATATATATTTTTTGTTCTCCCTCATATGAATAGTGCTAAAGTCCAAAAGATTTTCCCATAAAATTTTCATAGGCAAAAAAAAAAAAAAATTAAATATAAAATGGTAAATTCTAACAGGCAGCTAGTAATTGAATGCATATGTGCTGGGGGTCAACATACAAAACCAAACTTTTGAATTTCCTAACAAAAGCCTGCTACTTCCTAGCTGTGACCCAACCAGCCACATGGTAAAAATGTGGCAAATTTTGGTAACTGCCAGATTAAAAAAAAGTGGCACATTTTGAGTCCTCCACATAATGCAGAGGTATAAGACAGAATCACCAGTTTGAAGGCTCATCGTGTGTTATACTTCTACACATAGACTATTAAACTGGGAAGAGGGGGGCTTTCAGGGGCCTGGAAAGAAGAGCTGGTGCCCAGCTAAAGAGTTCCCCAAAAGGAGAGTTGGTTTCAGAAAGATGAAGATGAAGCTCCTGAGTGGAGGCAGGCTCCTAGAAATAGGGAAACCTCCTGAAGATGGGGCAGATGAGCAGAGACCAATGGTGAAGCAGGCCAGGGACCTAACGTCGGAGGCAGGCAACACTGAGTGGTGACACAGCAGGAATATGACTTTCTGCCCAGTGCAGTGGCCATCTCCCCACAGAAAGTCAAGGAACTGGATATGCAAGACAATAATGTAGGCTAAAGACTGTTGTCTTTGTTCTTGAATAAACTCCAGTCTGCTAGTGTTCAAAGATGTGCCAACCTTCATCACCTCAGCACTTGTTACTGTAAACAGGAGTGCATCAGTAAGAAGACAATGAGGTTTATGTGTTGGTTTGTTTTTCCCTTCAATGAGTCATTTCAGATTCCCTGATATGTGTCTGGAAGAAGTACAGGTCTGTCTTAATCACTGCAGGATGCTGTCCTTGAAATTGTCAGATTCTAAATTAATTGTTTTAAAGGATCTGCTACATTACTTCCTAAACACAAAAAATGTTTGTTTCTTTTAGCTATTAAAAAAATTACAACTTATGCCTGATTTATTGCTGTGCTACTCTTTATGATGTTTCTTCTATGGCAGTCCAACAGTCGATAATATTGCTTATCCTTCTACACCTCATCTGAACATGTGCACATACACTTTATTTCTGTGACTTGATTCCCACGATTTTTCTAATTCATGTACCTCCACAAAATGAGCCACTCTTAATATTAATACCTTCACTAAAATATTTCAGGATATTAATAACATCACTAAGATATTTCAGAATAAAAAATGAAATCTGTATGTCACCCTTCCACTCTTCTTTCTCTCTAATCCTTTTTCCAGACTTAGTTACATCAGAACAAGGAGACGGCATAATTTTTAATTTTTTTTAAAATTTATTTTTAATTTTTTTTGTAAATTAGCTAAACTGCTGTGGTAGATCTGTGTCTGTCTGCATGAAATACACTTTGAGTCTTGGTTCCCTCTTTTCCTGGCAGAGACAACTTCTCAGAAGTCCCAGGCTTTGCAACATCAGTGTATTGTTAATATCTCTTCTGTAAACTCTTAAGTGAATCTGGCAGTTGGTAGTGATTATTAACCTTGCACTGAACCAGCAATTAATCTGTTCAGGCTGCAGAAGAAGAAGAAAGAGAGAGAAAAAGAATGAGAGAACACAAACTTGTGGGCTCTGGCTCAGTGATTCTGGTGAATCGGAGTACCCTGATCCAATATTGTTTAAACTCATTAGTATTCTCCATCTAATCTGCAGATTTAATTCATTACATACATCATTTCCCAATAGCCTATACACCCATTTGTAATTTCCATGGCATATTTTTCATCTGCATGCTTTATCCTTGGCAGAGAAAACATGAGGTTAGGAAACAAAACCTTTGATAAATATGTATTTAGTGGTGTGTGAAGTAATAATAGAAAAAAAACTAAGCCTTTTTCTGTCATGCCATGTTCTGCTGTATTATGCTGACCGGGGTGTGAAGCAAAATTTGGCTCTATATATCTTTAAAATTATCTTGTTGCTGTTGGCATTTCATTGAACTTTATAGATTATTCATTTTTACTTTTTTGTCTTATCAGAAATAAGTAAATACAACTGCATTGTCCAACATTATTGGACTTACCTTGGCTGGGAAGGCTAAATTTAAGGAAAGCATTTATGACTGCATCTTCACCCAATCCAATACACTTGGTAGCTGCAAAACAAGTCAAAAGTCTCACCCCCTAAAGACAAAGGTGCAATAACTAATCAAGAGTATAAGGATGGCTGCATGGAGACAGTGAGCAAAATGCAGAGCTCTGTTTCCAACTGTCACCAGCAGCAGCTCCCCACAGAAGACCAAAAGGGAAAGACAAGCATACAATTAAAAATAATTTTCCTGTTTAGTTACCCAGCAGTCTACAGCTCTTGGCTTTCCTGATCCAAAAGATTAAGTTCTCTTAGTTTGTAGAATTTTTATCGTCTATAGCATCCTGTGGCTAGTCGTGAAACTTCTACATACATATAATGTGAATATTTTTCTTTGTTTCAAAAATAGCACATGTTATTTTCATTATGGCCTTAAATTCTTTTTCGAAGACACAAAGAAAAATGGTTCCCTCTTTTCTGACTCAATGCCAGTCACAATATTTATACAGCTCCAACATACAACCTCTCAGTCATTTCTTTGCCTAGCTGAGAAGACTTAGTCTGTTCAATCTTTGCTTGCTCAGAAGCTGTTCCATACCTTTTATTTTTGTTGTTGCTGTCTCTGAGCTTTTTCCTATTCTGCTATATTCTTTTTGAGATGAAGGGACTAGAACTGCATATAACATCAAAGATGCTGACACACACTGAAATTATACAGTGAATGAATGTGTAATTACATCCTTTCCTTTCCACTTACTGCAAGTTTTTCTATCATCCTCAGACACCTCTGTGCAACTCTGCCTGCTCTATGAAAATAAACACCTTCCAGGAATAATGATTTAGGTACTCTGTAGGACTGCTTGAAACCATTAGGTAGCTCTCAGTCTCACCTTACTTTGTAGGTAGTATATCTTCATAATGCACCTTCATGACTACATGTGTAACTGTATTCTGTATGTCTTGTCTTTTCGCAAGCATGAGACAGGTTGCAGAATTCTCTTCAGTTGTGCACAGAAACATTTATGTTCTTTTATTATCTCAGTTCTTCTGATGTCCCCTTGCTTGTTCAAATATAATCATATAAGCATTTGCCTGATGGTCTCAACATTTCAGGATAGATAAAAGAATCGCCTTTGCTTCTAGTCTGCCTAGACCCTTCGTATTATAACTTTTTTTGTCTAATGAGTTTTTGCTGTGACTTTTTTCAATCAGAGAACTTTGCCTACAGTAAAGTCTTACACACACAGGTCTAGTGAGAAACCTTCAAAGTTGGTCATTACCTGAATGATTTACTGATCCTAATTTATCATATCAACATTTATCATATCAAAATATGTACAGAAGAGACAACTGAGAAAGCATCTGTACTGGTCTGTCTGAGCCACATAGCAGCCCTCACAGTGCTGTGCTTTGTATTGGTAGCTAGAAGGGTGTTTATAACACACCAGTGTTTTGATTACTGCTGAGCACAGCATCAGGTGAGGGCAAGATTCTGGGAGGGACACAAGAAAGCCAGCTGACCCAAACTGACCAAAGAGATATTCTGTACCATATGACATCAACTCAGATATAAAAGCTAAGGAAAAGAGCAAGAAGGGGGGACATTCATTGTTTCCAATGGCTGCCCACTAAGAACACTAAGCGTACTGAAGTCCTGCTTCTCAGGATTTGGCCAGACATCACTGTCGCTGTTGAGGCGGACG
>WEIV01021794.1:8483-29109 GCA_013390005.1 Calyptomena viridis
GCTAGCTTAGAGTAGAGAAAAACTCCAGCAGCTTCTTAAAAAAGCCTCTCTCCTAGCCCCCCCAGCTAATAAAAAACTCTGGCTACTTAAAACCACAACAGCAGGGCTGAGCTGTATCACCAAAAGAACCTCTGGAAAGAGGTTGCAGGTGAGCTCCTATGTTTGCTTGCTCAGTTTGCCTCTGTGGAGCTACGGGTCAGACAAGCAGTGCACTAAAATGATGGAGAATTTCAGCTATAACAAGGGACTCCTTCCAGTCTTCCTGATGTGAATTGCACCAGTACAGCATAAAAGCAGGGTGTATGTTGAGCCAAATTAATGGTTGCTTGAATAGACATATGTCATTGTAGGATGCATTTTAAAAGTATCTGATAACATATTCTGCATCTGAATTTATTTGTGTTTGTAACCAAATGAAATAACTGGATAGTCTTATAAGTAAGGGTTTAAGAAGTCGTATCTGTGAATTGCTCCTTATGCAATATATTTCTGGAAGCTCATTAGAAGCTATTAGAGATTATTCACCCTTGCAACCTTTTCAGCAGATGTTCAGCTGTTTGTTTTTTCCTTCACTGCCTTAAGATATTTGGCTAAGCATTAGAACAAGACTGGAACAGGTCAGGAAAGTATTTATTTCCCAGAAAATTAAATTAACTAGAAAAATAGATGGCAATTAATAAAATAAGCCATCTGTAATGTAATAATGTGAACTGGAAAAAAAAAAGACTGAAAATTTGAAATGTAAAGCTAGAGCAGACACTGGAATGACAACCTTTTTCTTTGCACAGGGATAAGGTTACAGAATGGCAAATAAAAGGAAGAACCAAGAGAAAAAGGCAAAAAAAAAAAATTATGAGTTCAGCTGCATTTGCCTTTGAGTCTTCTGTCATTCAGGGGTGCTGCAGTCTGTGAGGCTTATGAGGCTTCCTGAATGACTTATGGTCACACCTAAGAGAGTTTTATTTTGGCCCACACCTTAATGCTGAGCTTCAGGCTCGAGAGCTCCCTAAACCCCTGTTACTGTGTCCAGCTCATTCCCTAGTTGTATTCTGACTTTCAACCGCAAGCTTCTGGTTCACAGCTGAGCCTCTGCATTTATGTGACATCTCATCCACCGTACCACTGCAGAATCAGGGAGGTTATTTTTAATTGCCAGTGGTTTTAATGTAACTGCTTGAATGTACACTGCACAGGCTTGAGTCATTCACACACACTTCTCAGCCTAGATGAGGTAACTGAGTGGAGACAGCTTCTCAAAATGCCTCTCTGCTGTGACTGCCTGTGAGTCCTCCCTCTTTTAGTACAATGTCAGGCACTAACAACCTAAGCCACTGCAGGAGATTTTTTGAGTTAAACTACTAGTCTTGCACAGAAATGGGCAAAAATCCCTTATACCAGCTCCTTACCACCTCTAAGTCACTAATTACTGCCTTTCAGTCTGATTTGCCTCATGGCAGCCTGCTGCCACTGATGAGGCATACCAAAGAGATGGAGCTCCTCAGGATATCCAAGTCGAGGGCTGTAGGGTGGTTAAGGGTAATGTTGGGGCTGGCTTGTGAGCTGGGGCACATGGCTGTGCTCAGACAGGCATTTTGGGTGCCATCTCTCATGGTATACCATCCACATGGTCCCAAGCTGCAGCGCAGTGTGAGAGATAGGATAGCAAGATTGAATACACTGAATATACATGAGTAGTAGACAGCAACCTTTATATAACAAGTAATTATTTCATGTCTGAAGAGGCATTGAAGGCTGTCTGCACCCTGAGAGAGCAGCTTGGCAGTGAGACAGCCATGACTGAGCCAGAGCAGAAATGCAGAGCTCTTTTCCTAAGAGCGGGTGATGTGGGGCAACTGCCTTTGTCGCTTTCTAAAATCATTTCACAAAGTAATGTCTGCATATTGGTTAAATAAGTACCAACTGATTGAGCTTCAGTCAATATCTAAGTCTCAGTAGCCTTAGCCAGTGCCCCTGGAAAGAGGAAAGAAAGCAGAGGCATAGCAGTACTGAGAGAGCTGGCACTGACAGCAATGTGGTGAGTCAAAGTTTTAAAGGCAGTGACAGATACTCACACAGACTCCATCCTTTTAAATGCAGGTGTCATTCACACCTGCACAGCACACGTGGAAGCAGTGCACACTGTCACTGGACACCTATGCACATATGAACCCACAGCTATGTATATATGCTGCAAGAGTCTGGTGATGTGTGATTAAACAAAGCAGATGGGGTGGGAACCTGCTGTGGGGTTCATTTGGACACTCAAAACATTCTTTTTTGGTCATGCTGCTGAAAAGCTTGAAGGTCAAATGCATATGGATGACTCTAGAGCCTGGAAAAAGGTGCTGTGGCATTGCTGTATTGTACTGGAAGTTACAGAGGGTCACTGACAGCCTTTGTAAAGTAATATGAAGCAAAACACCTGTGACAGTGAAGAAATAATTCTGTTGATTGATGCCGATCTTCTTGGTATTGATGCTTTAGTTGCCTGTGCAAAACAAGTGTGGGCAATAAGTTCATCTTGCAAAAACTTGTACAAATGAATAAAGGAAGTTGTTCTAAACTATTTCATATANCATGCCACAAATTCAGGGCTTGATCCAATATGAATTGACATGGGAGAAAGATACTCCATTCACTGCAGTAGTCTTTGGATCAAGGCTTCATTTTAAAGTGAGCAAATACTGCACGCTAAGTTCACATTCATCTGAGTTGTCACTATCTGTTTCTTGAGATGTAGACAGGCTTGACGTTTTCTGTGTAGCCAAATGAGTCTTAGCACTTATGTGCTGGATTGCAAGACAGCAAAGCCGACCTGACCACATCAAAGTTTTGGTAAGAGCCTGTGTGTTGCTGTCTGCGACCGACTGCCTCAGTCGAGTGTCTGACATAGGGCTCTTGCTGCTGTGCTGCTGCACAGAATCATTTACCACCCAACAAACAGTGCTTATGTGGCATTTTTCAAAATCCTCAGTGGGGCTATACCTGGGGCTTTAGCTATTTAAACATCTTAAAAAATCTGTCCCTTGAGAGGATTTAACTCCGCAGGATTTAGGCTGCTAAGGCTCGCATCATCAAAGAGACCAAAGCATCAATCCATCTCTTTTCACGCCTAAGGACATAATAGTATCGTGCCCCCTCCCATGAGGGGGTACTGCAGACAAATTTCCAAGCTCTCAGCACCCAAACTAGCTGGCTCTGGAAGCAGATGGAGTATAATTATAGCAGTGTTGAGCTGCACCTGAACTAATTAGCTCTGCTGAGAAACAGGGATTGAATTTAATAATGCATGTTCTGCCATACCATAAAGACTAGGCTGCCTTTGAGACCTGTGCAACTGTCTCTGCATGGTGCTGTGCTGAACTCTGTGGATTTACTGTGAAAGTCAGCTCAGAGCTTTTCTGTCACCATAATCTGCTGCAAAATATAGGCGTCGCCTTGTCCTAGCATTCGTGTACCATTGGCATAATTACTCCTCAGCTGTCACTTACCTCCTGACTATTAGTTTAGCATATTGAGTTTTGCATATGCTCAAGATTTTGCTGTCCAAACTCACCTAAATATTAAGATCCACTTCAAAGATTTCTGTAGCCTAAAACCTTGAAGCCTTCAAAATGGGACTGTCTTTACTAAGGACCTAATGTTACCAGCATGATCAAAACATGTTCAAAGTAAACCATAGCTGTGAGAGAAATTTCGAAGACCCAGGTTCAGATCCCTGCTCTGAGAGATAGTGATACCTGTCAGATGTGGAATTGAACCTCCATCTTAGGTATGTTTCCTAATCGCTTGGTGTTAAAAGACACTCTCTCTGACCTCAGTTCTCTGTGTATCAAATTACTTCTACAAGAATGAGCAATTCTTGTGTTGGTGACCGAGATAATTTTCCCACCCCACAGAAAGCTGGATGTTGTGATTCTGTCTTGGGGTGCTGTTTTGAACTCAGGTTCAGGTTGTGGTTTAGGCAGAAGGAGCATTTGGATCCTCTCTCTCACACCCTCACAGGGTGACTTAATTCCAAAGCTCTCACTTCTCCTGCCCTGCCAAATCTGATGTTTTGCATAATACGAGTGAACTGAGATTATTTAGGACCTTAATGGCTCTGAACAAAGGCCCTGTCTCTTTGGACTTATATAAACACTGTCCCTTTTAGCTGAAATTTATTTCTTGCTGCTTTGGTGTATATCCTGCTCAACAGTCTCTGTTGACTCTGTACCCAGGTATCTATCTGTGGAAAATTTGTTTGAGTATTGTAAGAGGTAGGATGAGCATTATGAGCAAGGTGTTGCATTGCTTAATTCTGTACAGTTTCATTACCAGCTAGGAAGCGCAAATGGTAAGTGGATCCTTGAATTACGTAAAGGTTTTTGAAAATTTAAACCATGGTTTGTAACATGTGATGATTTTTTAGTGTAGTACCTTTAGACAAATTTAATGACTCTGTGTGCTGCAGACAACATAGTCCAACTACTGGATCAAGCATGCATGCAAATCCAGAGGTAAATCTTTTAATTGGTTCTACCATTTAAAAGAAACCACAGGCCTTAGTGTTTTGAGCCAAAGGAGATATTTGGTAGCTACTGATTCATCTTACCAGGTCTGGTTGCAGAGCTAAGTAGTTCTCTTATCAGAAACTCAAAATACTTTGGACTTTGTTGCAGAATCATTTTTTTCCTGCCTTTCTGCTGATAGTCTAAAATAAAATCCCTTAAATAATAAAAGATCTGATTTATTAGATTAGTAATAGCTGTGTTGAATCCAGTTGCCTGTGCAAGAAACACATGAGTCCCTATTTCCTCTCCTCTTCTTCTTTTTGCTCATCAATATATTGGTTCAAATAACCTGTTTCTGAAAGCGTTAGTGGTAAGTGGATGAACAGAGGCAATAGAAGTCCTGCAAAGAGAGAAAGAAAAATCCCAGGTCAGAGCTCTTCTCTCCCCCTTCTCCTGGCCTCTTGTACAGGGAGAGGAGAAGTGCAACCTCTTCCTAAATAATTAAATGAATACTTAACCTGCAGGTTTAAAACTTATGGCATATTATAAAACAATTATGTTTCCTTTGCATGAAAAAGCTGAATTCTCATTCAGCTTCTTTTGTCATCTGTATGCATGAGTTTGGAGCAATTAGCATGAATATATTGCAGGTGCAGTGTCTCAGGAAATTGCAAGAAGCTGTGCTGTATTTTTCACTATAGAGAAATACCAGAGCTATAACTCTTGGAAGAGTTGAAAACTGAGGACATGTGAGCATCTGAAGTGTGATTTTATAATAACAAGCGCCAATAGCTGTCTATATAATAGTCATGAAATGAATGCCATATTTTATTAGATTGTTTTGCTATTCATTAAACTTAACTGGAGACTGCAAAATAGTTAATTTCAGATTTTCACTTACCTTTCTCATGTGTCCCCTTTATCTTTTTAACTGTAGATAGAGTTTTTTTGAATGGTAACAGCAGTAGTATTGTGTTAGCTTTGTTGTTGTCTCCAGACAACATCCTATTCCAGTGAAACACCGTTTTGAATTTACTTCAAGATAAACTATTTGGGAATTCATGAGCCCTGGATTTTTGTTTCCTATAGTTTTGTCACATTTAGTTGTTCATGTAAAGATGATCCTTGTTCCTGATTCTCAGATGTAATTTAATTTTTAAGTGCAGGTTCCTTGTAATTTTTAAGTGCAGGTTCCCCCAGGTGAGCATGGTAAGATGAATACGTCCTAAAGCCGAATCTCAAAATCTCAAATTGGTGTTGTGGTATTAATGGTGACCTTTGTTTCTTTTTTGAGTGGTAGCGATTCACATCTGCTGAGGATCTGACCCTTTGAGTTACCTGACCTGATGATAATTTCTGCTGATGCTCCGTTTTTATGAGTAGAACAGAGGGACCTCAAAGACCACAGCAATTATTTATATATGGTTTGATGCCCTTTTATTTCACCACAGAGGCTCAAGGAAACCACTGTGGTAATAAGATTCATGCCCACCATTTTACCTTCATGAAATCACTGACTTGATGAATGATACTATATGGAACGTTGCCTTTGCAGGTGTGAAAGGAAGAATTAATCCTAAGATCTTCAAAGCAAAAACTAGTGACTTCAGCCAAAGCTATTTGCACATGGAAAAAATCCTGATAACCACTGTCACACACGCAGAGTGACACATACTTTGACTTTTAGGAAGTGGCAAAGGAGGAGGAAATATAAGCACCAGATCAAAAAAGCAGGAGTTTTCAGGTTGGTGAGTCATCTACACAGTGTTTCCATAAATATGACAACATCAGCGACTGTCCCTTACTTTTAGCTGCAGTCACACACAAGCACTTAAGTGGGAGGAGGTAAGAGACGTTGTTCTGAAATGGAAATAGCAGGAGGAGTATATCGTATGAAACAAACTCTGGCAGCAGGGAAGACTTGTGACAGGGTAAAGATTATGTGTTCTGTAGACAGCAATCCTAGAAACACAGTTGCCTGATAGCTTGTTATATGAGAAAAAGATCTATATTAAAGTCCAGTGTTGTACTGTGTGATGTTTAGTGCTAGTTTTTAGTGCTGGAGAATAGGAAACTTTCAACTCCCCTCTAAAGTTATAATGCTAACAGAAAACTATTTTTTTCATATCATGTTAATCTGAGAAACCCCCCTCTTTCTGTATAGGCTATATAGTAAGATTATTTATGAACTACATGACACTACTCATCTCTGTCTCCTCTGTGTGGGTCTATAGCTGATGTGGCAACACCTGTCCTATATTTCAAGTGTAGTGGGAGGCCTTTTGAGCAAACTATCATATAGAAAAGAGCTAGAGATTGCACAATCCCTTGTGGCTGTAGGAAAATTTAATGGAGTTGGAGACTAATCCCCCCACCATTGCTCCATAGAGCATGGAGAGCAAATTCCCTCACCTCTGCGGAAGAAGTCAAACATTCTCAGAGGGAAACCTCTGACAATTTTTCTCTTTTCTCCTCTCTTGGATAGAGTTTTCTATGGGAATGACTGAAGATTGACCCGATGGAAATAAGAATTTGAGAAGACTTATTAAAAAATTGATTTTATTTCATTGTCATTGCCATGTTGTTCCCTGTAGCGTGGTCTCTAATGATTTATCCAGGAGTTTCAAGTGTTGTAAGTACCAGTGGTTCTGTATTTCCCTGGCCTGTCTCACTGACGGATAGCAAGAGATGGGGATCACAAGCCACAGTAGAGATGAAAAGAGAGAGAGCCAAATAAGGTAAATTTAAAATCCTTTTTTATTGTAGGAGTAAACTGCTTGGGAGCATCAGGAGTGAGACCAGCAGCATTTGCAAGATATATTCTGAGCGATCTAGGCTACATTTAGAAACAATTAAATTTGCCTCAGACATAAGTCTGAACACTTAAATTTATCTCCCCTTAAATCTATTTCACTCTTTTCTTGTAGTATGTTTGCACAGTGCCTGTGAGAAGAGCTGCTCGTTCTTCCTCTCTTCCCCTCTGTTCTCTTATAAATATGTCACTCTATGCAGCCCTGTGCACAGTTCTTTGGAGGTGGACATGATGAAAAGTGCTGAAGCAACACAGGATGATTTTCTTGAGGAATCTCTGGTCTGCTGAACAGCTTCTTGTGAGATTTGAAATTCCAAAGAATTGACCATAAATAAATTAAACCTTTCAACACCTTATAGCTCCTGTGAAAAAAAATCCAAAATATTCTGAGTTTTGCTTACCACTCCCTATTGCCAGTATTACCAGACAGTTTCGTATCTGTTTGGTTCCTATCATGCTTTCTGCCTGCCTCTTGCATTCTGTCTGCAGCAACCACAGCAATATCCTATTTCTTCTGCTACTCATCCATCCAGTATAGCAGTGCATGGGTACTGTAATGCTTGAGGATAATAACCTGGTATCTCTTCTGACTTCTACATATGAGACTTGGTATTTGCTATCTGGTATTGACTCTGGAAATTCTTACACAGACATCAAATGTGGTTGTGAATTTAATCTCTGAGTTTCTTTTTTTCATAGAGCATCTCTTTTGCTTAATTGCTTTTGCTTTGTTTGTTCAAATTAAATATTTATTGCATTTTAAAGAAGAATGAAGTTTTGGTACAAGATAATAAAGGATTTATCTGATGATAAAACATGTAAATCTTTCCAAAAACTTCAGGAAGATTTTAATATTAATGCAGATCAAATATGAAAATATATGCAACTTGTGAATTGTTTTATGGAAACAGGAAGAGCTGTGGTGTCGGTATAGAAGTAATCCTTATTAGGATGAATTTCTGATATTGATAAGACTGAAATACATTATCTTAACTTTTTCTCACGTAAGTCTCCTCAGTCTTTTGTGAAAGTTCAGGAAAGAAAGAATAACAAGTCTCTTTTTTCTTTTCTTTTATTTTTTAGATAAATCATTAGAGAAGAAACTGTAAGGAACAAGTTTGTAGTGCAAGAAAAGAAAATCAGGTGTGTAAAAAGTCTTCTCAATGTCTAATTTCCAGATTGTCAATTACCAATCCCACTCTGTAGAAAAAATATATAGTTATAGATAATTGATATTTTGCTGTTTTAATGAGCATGGCTATCCCCTCTCATGAAGTGGCCTCAGGGTAACTCCTCCCTTCTCTTAGTATGAATTTAAGTATGAGGGACTAGTACTCAATATTCCTAACTTAATACAACATACTTATTAAAATAATATTTAAGTACTTAATTTTTTAAATCTTCTGCTTACTCTTTCCAAAACATCATTGAAACCATGTAATATATTAAGTCAACAGCAAAAGCCACCAAAAATTTTAAGTTTGGAGAAAAATAAGAGGAGGAAATCAAGAGGTAAGATACAGGTGAATTTTTAACACAACAAAGTTCTCATGTATCCTTTACAATTTTTAGAATGTTTTTTTTCAAGAATTTATGATATACATAGTGAAATCTCATAAACATTAAGGAAGAGCATGGAACAGGAGGATATTTGGGCTCCCGCTTCATGCCTAAATGGAATATTCCACTTTGGCATTATCTGATCACCACTTTTATCGCAGCAACGTCCTAATTTGATTTGGGTTTCATATATGCTTATAGTTTGCACCAATGAATTTAACAAAGTGGGTATGATTGGAGAAATTTGTGGTTGCAAAATGCACAAGATCAAGGACTTTAAAAAACAGGATAGGATTATCAGAAGATCCTCAAAGGCCTAAGTCCTTTGGTGTGTGAAGTCCAGGGTTTCCATACCCAAAAATATGCTGAGTACAGACCATTATGGAGGAATCATGAAGTGGTTTGGGTTACAAAAAGAACCTTACAGATCATCCAGTTCAACCCCCTGCCATGGATGGGGACACCTTCCACTAAACCAGATTGCTCAAAGCCCCATCCAACCTGGCCTGTAACACTTCCAGGAATGGGGTATCCACAGCTTTTCTGATCAATCAGTTCCTCTGCCTCATCACTCTCAGAGTAAAAAATTTGTTCCTAATATCTAACCTAAACCACCCCTCTTTCAGTGTAAAGCCATTTTCCTATCACTAAAGCTGTTGTCCTATCATTACACGTCCGTGCAAAAAAATCTCTCTTCTGTTTTTTTTGTAGGCCGCTTTGGGTACTGGAAGGCTGCTATAAAGTCTTCCTGGAGCCTTCTTCCTGGAGCCTTCTGTTCTCCAGGCTGAACAATTCCAGCTCTCTCAGTTTGACTTCATAGGAGAGGTGGTCAATCTTTCTGATCATCTTAGTGGCCCTCATCTGGGCCTGTCCAACCGGTCCATGTCCTTCTTACATTAGGTACCCCAGCACTGGATGCAATAATCCAGGTGGGATGTCATGTGGAGTGAAGGAAGGATCACTCTATAGAGACTCTATTTTTCAGCATTATGTCTTTTTTTTGCAGACTGAGTTCCCCAGCAGGAAATCTTCCAAGTTTCACAGTTGTGTTTAGGAGCATGGAATAGGTGGTGCACAGCTTAAAGATCTAGAGAGCACCTTATTCTTCTAGCGCTTTCTTGTAATATTATCTCTTCTAAGTTTACCACTTTTAATAAGTTTTCAAATTTTCCCAACATGATGATTTTGCAAGTCTACATATGAAACTCATTTGTGTTGTCTTCTAAAGCAATTCTGAAAGCACTCTGCTCCCATTTATCATCCAATATGCAAGTTTCTTTCACTTACTGTGTTCTAGGATGTGCTCTCAGCTAACTAGTGAAAAACCTCTGCAGGATGTTTTGCTCGTTAGAGAGGCAATTTGATGCTAAAGAAATATTTTGCTTTTTATTTTAAAATGTCTCCTTGGATAAATAGTACACATATTTTCCTGAGATGTGCTTTGAGCTGCTTGGAAAATGAAGAACAGAGCCTTTCACTGAAATTAATGGGAAAGTTCAGTGAAATTTGGATTATACTCCAATGATAAAGCAATCTGAAACAGAAACATCATTAAAAGATACTGGTAATGGAATTGTGAGCTTATTTGTCTGAAAAACAGCTTGCAAGGTAATAAGTAATGAATTATTGCTAAGAAGTACATCTGTCTCTAAAGAGAAAAATGTCTTGTGGAATGCATTGTACATCTGTACTGATGAAATTATTAAAATAAGTACCTTTGAGATAAGAGTATGTATTGTAAAGATGATGAAGTGAACAGAGGGCTAGAGGGCTTTTATGCTAATTAAATGATGGACACATGGTAAAGAGACAAATTGATAATATATGCTAAACAGAAAATCTAGAGGACCATCTGATATGTTCTGTCAGAGAGAAAACGTGTCTGTTTAATTAAGGGCTGTAATATTGTATGTATGCTTGCAGGCAGTGATAAGGTAGCTAATCTAGCTTTTCCTGAGGTGCACTCTGTCTTTTCAGTGCTTAAATTTCAGCCTTAAGATTCCCCTAATGTTGCTGTTTGTATGGGATTTTTTCTCTGTTTCTGGCACGTAACTGATTCCCTGAGAGACAGATGCATCTCCAAATAGTGACTGCTTGTCAGGTGGACAGTTTTTCATACCTGGCTTTAATGCAGACCTTTATTTTACAGACAGGTTTCTCAGAGGCTCATGCTGTCTTATTTTTAATGAATAAAAAAAAAAGGGTGAGTGGGAAATGCTGTCATGCAGGCATTCCAGATGAGCCTGGGACAACATCACATTTGAATAACCGCCCTATGGATCTGTCAAACTGAGCTGAGACATGCCTCAGCAGCCTCAACTCAGAGTTGAGCCCTCAGATTTAGGGCAAGATGCAGGACTGCCCACACCCAGTGCATGCCTTGGCTCCCCTTGCTGCAGTGCCCCTGCTCAGGAGAGTGCTAGCATTGGCAGAACACGGTCTTACAGAGGAGCTTAATTGCACCTGTGCCGTATCATGCAGAAACATATGGCTCAAAGCCACAGGAAAATATCAGAAAAGGAATTTTGCAGCAATAACATAAACCTTATTTTGCATTAAGTAAAATCAATATTTGTTGTCTGAGTGCCTTCCCAGTGTTTGAAAGCCAAGGGTTAGATTTCACTAAGTTTGGTGTATTTGCCTCCATTTTCTCCCCAGTCTATACGTGTTTTTTATGGGGAAACTGCAATTTTCAGGGTTGTGTTTGTGGACTGCACTACACAAGTTTTACTCCTAATCATTGCCCATATAAAATGTTGGGGTGATGGATATCTGGCCAATGGAAATTCGAGTGCCATAAATTCAAAGAAAACCTGGCATGATTTGTACTTCCCTTACAAAGCTTTCTCAATTATTTTTTTTCAGTTGAGTAGGTCTCAGTAGGACCAAAACAGCCTGCTACAAACTTTGCAGTGGTAAACCTGTAGTTTACCACTACAAAGTAGCAGTAGTGCCTACTGCTCCCAGGGATGTGAATAGCGAAATTGGTGCAAATAGCGCCAGCATTCATTTCTTACTTTTATTTTATATGTCCATGTTTCAAAAAGTACCAACATCTTGTTTGGTTTTGGTGCAAACCCAATTGCACAAGTGAGTGAATCTCCATGTGGGTCCCATGGAAATGTTCATGGAGCTGCACTCAGTGAACAGTCACCAGCAGTGCAGCCGAACTGATCTGATTCTCTTTATGCTTGAGCTATAGATGTTTTCCCAAACAGATTAGCACCGATTAGCAACAAATTATCAAGTGTAAAATAAGTTTCTTGGCTTCTAGCCACTGGACGCATAGAAAGAATGGGTATCTGCAGGAGGAGGAAAATGAGTATCCGTGGATGAATAAAACGCCTGGATATATTTGTTGTTGCATGTTATTGCCAGCTCAAAATAAAAGTGGTCATTGCTAGTTAAATGCAACACCTCTGTTCTTACAGAAAGCTTATTGCTTTGTAGAAAGAGAACCTCTGCAATTCTTTCTGGTTATCTCTGATTTTTGAATATACTTTGCTGAACAGCAGCATAGTATTTGAGCACTTCTGTCATACAGAAGTAATCAGCTCTTTAGACAATGCTGTCTTGATGTTGATGCTGATGTTGATGATGCTGAAAATCTGGAATGAGGGAAAAACTCAGGTCCCATCTTGAATAAGGTTGCAGACACTGGGCTGCTTTAAGAGAAGGTAAAGGATGTGTTAAAAGCTTAATAGCTATTAAGAGGAAAAGTAAACAGTTGGTGTACTTTCCCTAAAGAGAAACATTAATAAAAAGAGTATTGCTTCAGATGAGTGCAAAAAGTGAAATTGATTCACCTGATTATGAATGATCAGTAAAATAGTCGGTCTGTTAGACCGTGGCCTCTGCTGTGTAAAATAGAACTCTCTTGAGGCTGTGAGGCTTCTCTTAGCCAGCAGGAACATGCAGACTTCATGCTCAACGCTTCTGCGTTTGTTTTAGTTATTCTAAGCAGTCTGATGGTAGGCACAATATCTCCATGGTTAACAGGTGTATTATCACTTTAATTATCTCTAACTACTAGGCGTGCTGTGATACTAGGCATTGAGAGATTCAAATAGAGAGTAGATCTGATAAAAACTGTTTGTCTTGAATGGACTGAAATGGACTTGTTTTTTTGCATAGAAGAGCTGATATCTGTTACTAGTACTCATCATCTTGGCTATACATGCTGATTAATTTGCCAGCAGTGTTATGGTTCATATATGAAAAAAAATATGTAAAAATATAGATGACATCCTACCTTTGCTGACCAAAAGGAAACTGTGATATTTTTAAAAGAAAAAAAAAAGCCTAATGTTTCTAACTGTTTTATGAAACCACACACAAAAAAAAGAATAAAAATCTCAATTGTGTTTTCTTATGTGATAAACAGAAAGGTGGATATTTTTATTTTATTTCTGTATCTGTAGATCTCCAAAGAGAGTACTTACATGCAAATGGCACAAAGGAGGGAAAAATGGTTATTCAATATTTTACTTTTTTGAAAAAGGATTTTGCTTCTTTTCCTGTTGTCTGTTAAAGGCAGACATTACTACAGAAATCTCACTGAATGACTCAAATTTCTATAAAACCAGATTTCAAAATAAAATTTTCTAACAGACTAATATATACAACCTGGCATACATTCACCCGTTTCTGTTTCTTCTCTGTATGCATTTGTTTTGCATGGCTGCCTCTTTGTCCACTTCCCAAATCTTTTGCTTTCATATGTGGTTTTGTTTTTTTCGGCGGGGGGGGGATGTTTGAAGCTGCTCAGAAATGTGTGTCAGTATTTTTAAATTTAATCATTAAATCTTTAAATTCCAGCCTCCTGATGTCTAGTTCTTAAAAGCAATGGGCTAACGAGAAAAAGATGCATGACTTCAGCTTTTTATTTATGTCTAGGCTCACTGAATCCTAAGCCATGTGATGCACCTGTGTATGCTGGCTTTACTGGAAGATTCTTAGACAGTTACTGTACTGGTCCGAAGTTTCCAGACAAACACATATATTGCAGGTGTGTAGCACTGTTTTCATGGTGGTTTCTTGAAAGAGCATCGATGTTGTGACAATGCACCAGTGTTCAGGCATTGCTGAGGTATCAGACATCAGTGGTTAGCCCTCACTTGCCTTTGAGTCAATCCATTCCAAGCAATTTGTCATCTTTCTGCTTTCAGCAATATTGTATACACAGCCTTGCACCTATCTCTTGACATAGGAAAATGTCTGTACTTGGAGCAGTGTGTTCATTGAACATTTTTTTTAGTCTTCAGCCTTGTGTGGATCTTTAACAATCTGCTATATGCTGCCTCTTTCTCTAATCTTCTGAGAGAGTCAGCAGGCACAAACTGTACTGAGAAAATTATACTATACCACATTCTGAAACTGTAGATTTGATTCCAGCCTGTCTGGTGGGACTGCTGCTAAAAGTCAGCATCTAAAGAAGCAGCTCATTTGAATTCTGGGTGTACACACAAGTTAATACGAATGTGCTCAGAGACTGAAGGCTGATGTATCAAAGACACCGTTCAACACCACCTCAGGAATGTTCCTAATAGTGCGACCATTTTTCCTTTCACTTCTGTCAAATTTATCAATGTCTGATGTCATTCTTTCACAAAGAGGGATCCTATTAATATGTATAAAATAAAAAAAGGTTCATCCCTGTGCATTAACATTTACTCATGGCAATTATGTCTGAGCTTAATAAATTCATATATTCCCCTCTTCTTTCTTTCTATTCTACCCTGACATAATGTGGCACGAGATCTATCGATTTTTATTAAGCTCCATGTGTGTGCACCCCTGTACCTGTATTTCTATGTGTTTATCTATATGTCTCTCTCCATATATACTTCGGCACTAAGGACTGAATAATTTCATCCACTTTTTGTATTTTGCTGGTAGAGCATTTCCTAAGAAAACTAATGACTGCTTACCTGGAGCTAGACCGAGCTATTAGGTAGGCACATAACTGCATTGCCCCAGGAAGTATACATGGAAGGAATTCTACCTGAAAGCAGGATAGTTTGTCTTGCCTCTCCCTCCTCATTTGCAAAATGAAAAGGTAATTTACACTTCTTCATCATTTGCCTTTTTTTGGTGCAAGTTAATTTTCCTATGCAGTGGGGCACCATGTAATAGAAAGAACTAAGAGGCTTTCACCTCTCACCACCTCTCTGCTGCCTGCAGTCCCTGTCTCCTGAGCCCAGATCATCCCCCCTAGCCTGGGGGTCCCCTGTGTTAGGTTTTGCCAGAGAACGGACAATTTAATACATATTATCTGTGTGTGGAGAGAGCCATAAGATTAGATGCTGCATGTTTCCTTTCACTAAATGTTTGCCTAGATTCTCCCCAACAGGATCAGCTCTCTGTCCCCAGCCTTTGCTGCTCTGGGCAGGGTGGGGGGGCTGCATGCCCCCTGCATCATGCTACTTGTCTGTCCCTGTCTGGGTTTGGGACCACAGTGGTGAGTGAAGGGCAAGTGAGTAGGACCTCACACCCAAGAGATCTGTGTCAGCACTTTCCCCACCTGCAGTTGGAGGACATTATGCAGCAAGATGGGGTTTGCCCTGGTTTGGGTGGAAACTGATAGTTGTTTTAGTCAGTGAATGAGGCAAGTAGGTGACGAGACCATGTATAGGGGGAGATTTTGCTGCAAATTAAGGGAGTCCCTCAAGGCAGATTCCCAGAACAGGGTTGTAACTCCACATCCTTGGATTGATACAGCCTGCAATCACCCCTCTTCAGCTGGGCTGGCCACTTTCTGAGGGGCTGGAGCAGGTGAAGTGAGAAGACAGTGGTCATATAGAGTACAGATTATATCTTAATGCTACATAATTCTCCACACTTCTCCTCCTGCAGGGATATTTATAATACAATAAATTCCCCTTCTTCCACTTCCATCTCCACACTGAAACCTGAAACTTGCAAATAAATAAGTCTTTGCAAGAACTTTAGCTTCAGGGACGCAAGTACCTTCTGCTCTCTGACAGGATGGGAGAGGAAAGACCAGAGAAGCTAGACTTCTATTTCAGGGAGGAAGTTTAGAGTTATTGGCTCAACTAGATCAAGAAAGAGTTGCTATTGCAGTAATCACTGCAAGTACCTAGAGGCTACAGTCAGGATTGGAAGGATGCTCCTTTGATGTTTTCCTAAAATAAACACAAACATGTTTTACTCTTTTAAGCTGAGTCAACAAAAGAGCAGCTAACTGCTCTGTGAGCCAAAAAGCCCCCAATACTACTTTGGTCACTTTTTCTTCTGCCATGGCTTAAATCACAGTTTAAATATTATCTTAATTTGTTCTCTTAGTCATCCACTGGAAATTAAAGAGAAGAGGGGAGAAGGGAAGCAGAACTCATGGCTTTAAAAAGGACAACCGGATTTTGGTTCCTGTTGATTTGTGTTCAGTCCACTCCTTCTTGCACTTTCAATACTTGCTCACACTGTAATAATCAAGCAACTTTGCCTGTCAGGAAGCCTCCTGCAGGAAGCATCTCACTCAGAGTGGACTGCTATGTCCCTGGATATCACCCCATCGGCTCGGGACAGCCACACTTGTCTGACATCTTTGTGCTGGTGATGCCTGGGCTAACTTGCCAAGTCCTGTTGGCTTTCCTGATTTCAAGAGAGATGCTTCAATCCAGCAATAGACTATCATCAATAATAACTGTATTCACTAGGATTAAAATTATTCTGTTTTCTTCAAAGAAACACTGTCTATGTGTTTCTGTTCATGCGACTAACAATGCAATTAACTTCTATTTTGTCCACAGCTGTACATTTGCACAGTTGCTGAAGCCCCTGTGATCTGGGTGATTTATAAGCCCTTTTTGCCACTTGCCTGTCCCATTCAGCAGGAAACTATAACCTAACCCTTTCCCTAATGGCATTAAAAGGTGCAATTAATCAATAAAAGGGGTCAGTTAATATTCTCCGCACATAAGTGCTGAACATCAGAATAATATGCTCTCTTGTGTTTGGCATCCCATCATTTTGTGGTTTAGCTAAAAAGGAAATTGGCAGGACAACCACAGTGCACACCATGGGATTGCTCCATGGATCTGGGGCAGCTGTTATATCTGCTGCAGAGAAATGTTTTCGGTGGTGAAAGAGTTTTTCAAATAAATAGAAAAGTTAGTAGGAAGTAAAATTTTCTTTATGTGGTTTGAGAAACTTACTTTCTTTTTACTTCAAAGAATTAAGTGGCACAAGGGAATCCCCTAGCAGCCATAGGCCTTGGGAATTGAATTTTCTCCATCTGTTCCCTATTCCCTAAGCAACATAGCACAAATCCTTCTACATATATTTCTCTAAGCAGCCTCCTGTGGAAAGAGAGAGGCATGTTTAGTGCATGTGCATATGATTGCCTGACCACATTTGGAAAACAGGCCACTAACAGAAATGTTGGCTTGATATTCGTTATCATTCTTAAGCTCCCTGCAGTATATACATGACAATGTAACATTTCCATCGCAGGATTGAAGTATCCTTACCTGAAACCAAATCAATTAATTTGCTCTACAGTTTTCAAGAAAGTCCTTCTCTTAATAAAGGGCTGACCTAGGTTCAGAAAATTTGTGGCTCTTGTGTACCACTAGTGCTGTGCAGATGACCTGGAATAGTTTACTGGCAGATGTAGTCTTCTTAGGAATGTCTTCTTTTCTCACACTATTTCAATGCTGTTTATAAAGTAGTACTATGTACTCCATATTTCTGTACTGCTTCTTATTTTTTAATCTGAATTCTGAGTTGCTGTTGACATTTCTAACTAAAGTTGTCTTGAAATTTTTTCTTTGGCTGTTCTTTGATTTCGGAACATTTTTGTTTTCCAGAAAATGCCATTACAAAGTGAATTGCTTTGAACTTTCAGCTTTCTGGTGAGTAATTAAAATAGGCCCCTCAGTTGTCTCTGTGTTTTCTGTCTGAAGCTTCCATGAACTTAAAGCAAGTTTTCATCCCAGGCTGTTTTGTCTATGTCTAAATGCTAATGTTTAATTTCATTTAACAAGCCACTGTTTTTTTTTCTGGAGCCAAGGCCTTTCTGTTACACTGAGTTTCAACAGGTCTGGACTTGTTGATTGTGTAATCACAGAATATGCTGAACTGGAAGGGACCCACAAGGATTGTGGGACATTTTGTATCTGCTTGAGACTATTTAGTAGAGTAGTGGGTTAATTTTAAGATTTGCTACTTGTTTAGAAAAAGCTTTGCAGGATATGGCTACATCCTGTGTTCCTTATTCACTCAACTGTTCTTTTTTATTCACCTTTGAATCCCCTATAATATGGTCCATGTGTGTAGACTATGTTTTATGGGTGAAGTGGGTTGGCAAATTAAGCTACCTGACTATGAAATTCAGTTCCTTGAAGTGCAGTGATGAGTCTTTCATTACAGGATAGAAAGGGGAAATATATAACAGATGTCAATAGATTTGAGGTACTGCAGGACAGTTATTTTTTATCAGTGGTACCTTAGTAATGAAGAGTTTAAAAAAGAGCATTTTTTGCAGAACTTCACAATTGTTGTCTGGACACGAGTTGGCCTAACATTTGTTTAATGGTTTTAGATTTTTTAGGGATATAGCTGAACAATAAAGAATTAAATTCATGGACAACCATAAGAAGTTGAGGGTCTGGAGTGTTTTGTACAAGAGTTTTCAAAGGGCCTAGTCTATGAATTTTTAAATTATTAAATATTATTTTTTATTCTAATTTTGATCAAGAATAGGAATTTCAAATTGTATAAATTAGTTTTGAATAATTTTCACTTGTGGCTGTCTTTACACAATATAGAAAAAATTACTTGTAATATTTTACTACAGCAATTTTGATTTTAAAAGTTAATTTAAAATTAAAATGCTCTAGCATTCTAAGCAATGCAACATTGGTATGATTGTTTTCAGGTAAATCTTGTGCTAAAAAATAACCAGAATGCCAATGACTCTTAATTATACACCACCTTTTTCAACAAACTGGTTAGCGGAAGTATGGCTGGACAGCCTGCAGGCAACTTTTTGTAAGAGGGGTATTCTAAGTGGAGAAGATTGAGATCTCATAGCTGTCTGCAACTTCTTCATGAGGGGAAGCAGATGGACAGGTACTGATCTGCTTTCTGGTGCCCATGAGAGGATCTGAGGGAATGGTATGAAGCTGTGTCGGAGGAGGTTTAGGTTGGATATTAGGAAAAGGTTTTTCACCTAGAGGGTGGTTGGGCACTGGAACAGGCTCCCCAGGGAAGTGGTCATAGCACCAGCCTGCCAGAGTTAAGAAGTGTTTGGACAATGCTCTCAGATACATGGTGTGATTCTTAGGGCTGTCCTGTACAGGGTCAGGGGTTGGATTTTGATAATCCTAGTGGGACCCTTCCACCTCAGGATATTCTATGATTCTATGAAATTTCTCTGTCTCTTTTTCCATCTGTCTCTTCTCTTAGTGACAATATCACAACATTTTCCTGAGTGAAAAGCAAGATATCCATAGTCATCATACTTAGTAGCAGAACTGTAGTGTCTTTGATGTTTAAGAGCTGAAGAGCAGCCCATTGTGTTAAACACTATACAAACACTGCACCTGTGTAACTCTAGAAGGAGCATACTTACTTGCTCCAAGCAAGTTAAGATAAGGACATTGGCAACAATAAAATGGCAAAACCATCATAAGACTATCTCTCCTTATCTGATAAAGTAAACATCACTGCCACTGGTTCATTGTGACTCATTGTGACTCAGCTGTCCAGTGTTACAGTGCCTGAGGGACTGCACTGGATCTCACCCTGGTCATTGGTGGCAATTGTACCAGCCTTGAAGGCATGAGCAAAAATGTTTTCATTCCTTATGAAACTAAGCTGATTCTTGATTGTCAGGCACTTTCCCTGAAAATTTGGAATGAGTTTGCAAAAGAAGATGGCAATAAAATAAAAAAAAAGAAATTACTTGGAGAGGTTGTTCTAGTAATAGCTTGTAATGTATTTTAATGATTATTTTAATTTACTGAATAACATTTAAGATAAAGTTTCATCTCAGACACATATAGTTCTGCTATTAGTGCCATTTCTGTGTTACAGCAACATCTCATAAGAAGACCTATTTTATGAGGGTAGTTTCATAAGACAAGTTTCTTTTTCATTTGCAGTTTGTTAAATTATAGCAGTTTCTGTATCTGACCGCTAAGGAATGGGAGCCTTTTATATGGCTACAGTTTTAGATAAAGATACTTTTTATGAAAATAGGCATTTCTCCTTATAATGTACCAGGAAATAGTTTGCATGATCCCCAGCTTCTTGCAGAAATGCAAATATGATTCATTTCCTTTTCACAGGTTTTGATGGTGTAAGAACACAAGAAATCTACTTCAAAATACACCCTCTGAGGCCAGAGACAAACTTGACCTCTTCTCAAACACTTCTGCTTTGCTCTAAGAGGCTGACTCACAGGGATTGATGCCAAAGGAAGGTGCTCAAGACGCAGGGTCAGGGATGCTGAATGTGGCACTTTTTCAAGGTGAAATAGCAATACAGAAGGAGGATATTTTTACAAGTAAAAGTACTTGCCTGATTCTCCTGTCACTGCTCAATGACATTCATTTATGTATACTATTTAAAGCTGTGTTAAATGCATAAATATGTGTAGTCTGTGACACTCAACAGATATTAAAAGATCCCAGCCTGTGGTAATCATTTGACTTGCTCTTTAAGACTTTGGAACTGCTTCACATTTTCTATGCCTTTTTTGTCTGTGACATGAAAGCTGGATTGTGGTGATAGCTCA